>JAGFPH010001287.1:151363-174899 GCA_018207615.1 Philaenus spumarius
CTGTTTAATCACAGTATTTTGCCGATAACAGTATGATTATAATATTTGTATAATTATAATATTTCGTCGTATTATCACTTTATATAATTAAAATTAAAAAAAAACTAGAGGACTTACCTAAACTGTTTAATCACAGTATGTTGCCGATAACAGTATGATTATAATATTTGTATAATTATAATATTTCGTCGTATTATCACTTTATATAATTAAAATAAAAAAAAAAAACTAGAGAACTTACCTAAACTGTTTAATCACAGTATTTTTCCGATAACAGTATGATTATAATATTGTATAATTATAATATTTCGTCGTATTATCACTTTATATAATTAAAATTTAAAAAAAACTAGAGAACTTACCTAAACTGTTTAATCACAGTATTTTTCCGATAACAGTATGATTATAATATTTGTATAATTATAATATTTCGTCGTATTATCACTTTATATAATTAAAATTAAAAAAAAACTAGAGGACTTACCTAAACTGTTTAATCACAGTATTTTGCCGATAACAGTATGATTATAATATTTCGTCTTATTATCACACTATTTATAATTAGAATGAGTTGCCTAAACTGTTCGTTTCTACACAAAAAAGAACAAGAACAATCCGGCAACGCTGTCAGGTCGGTAAGAAAAACATGTCGGCACTTAACAATGTAATTCTCCATAAGGAACTTTTGATTTGAAAGTTTTTAATGTTGTAAATGTTGAATATGGTTAAATATTGGTTTCCCGGTATCAGTGAAGTTTATAAATACTATATTTATTAAGAAAAAAGTTCAGGTTTGTGTGTTTATAGTAGTTTCGTTTGACAAGGTAAACTATATAAATACCTTCTAATTTTTAGGTTAGGTTTAAGAGTAGGCATAATCACGGTATATAGAATACTAACGGTAGGGTTCACGAGTGGATGCGCAGTAACTCGTGACGTCAACGGGACCCACTTTCTCATAAGCTCCATAAGCTTATCATGTAAAAATTGAAGAGCCTTATGTAAAAATGTAATAACTTTAAAAATATTTAACCGATTTTAATAAAATTTGAACCACAAATAGAAAACATATCTTTAATAATAATATGAAAAAATCAGATTGTTACAACAAATTTTAATACCTTTACTGATTAGGCCTATACAAATTACTTTCCGATATCTTTATTCGGTGAACAATTTTTTGTTCATGTCTTCAGTAAAAATTGAATAACTTTAAAAATATTTAACCGATTTTAATAAAATTTGAACCACAAATAGAAAACATATCTATAATAACAATTTAAGAAAATCAGGTTGTTAGAACGAATTTTATTACCTTTACTGATTAGGCCTACAAAAATTACTATTTAAAATTCGACAAATGGTGAAAAATATTTTTTTATTTTGAATTATTTGACATTTATTTTAATTGTGTATTGGGATAGGAATATAATAAGTTATAGAGTATTTTATTGTGAATGCAAATCTTTTTTAATATTTAAAATCGAATAAATTATATATATCAAAAGATATATGTACATTTTTAAAATGTATTGTGAAATTTTGTTTACAAAGTATATACGTTTTCGAAAGGTACCTAAATTTTAATAATAATAATTTATAAATCAAATAATTTATCATATCTTGATGATTTTTCACAGAATGTGTATAATAATCTCTGATTATTTTACACATTAAACTCTGTATTAAACTCTGATTTTAGATTACAGGAATTTAATACTTATAGCTAGTAGTCTAGTGTTAATACTCGTACGTATTTAGTTTTTATTTTATTTTGTTTGCGGCATTATTTGAATCCAAATAAACAATGGACATGCAGTTGAATGACAATATTTAATTAACCTTAGATATTTAACTCATAACACACTTACAATCCTAATTAATACACATAGGCTACACTCGCAAAACCTTCAATCGGGATGAAGTAAATGGATGAAATAGTTAACATGTAAAAGAGAAATGAAAATCAGTACCTAGTTTATTATTGATTGCAGTCGTATTAACAGAGTATATTATTATACACATTCTGTGAAAAAATCATCAAGATATGATAAATTATTTGATTTATAAATTATTATTATTACATTTTTAGTGCCTATCGAAAACGTAGTATATATTGTAAACAAAATTTTACAATACATTTTAAAAATGTATCTATATCTTTTGATATATAAATTCGATTTTAAATATTAAAAAAGATTTGGATTCACAATAAAATTCTCTATAGGTAACTTATTATATTCCTATCCCAATACACAATTAAAATAAATGTCAAATAATTCAAAATAAAAAAATATTGTTCACCATTTGTCGAATTTTAAATAGTAATTTTTATAGGCCTAATCAGTAAAGGTACTAAAATTCGTTCTAACAACCTGATTTTCTTAAATTGTTATTAAAGATATGTTTTCTATATGTGGTTCAAATTTTATTAAAATCGGTTAAATATTTTTAAAGTTATTCAATTTTTACATGAGGCTCTTCAATTTTTACATGATAAGCTTATGGAGCTTATGAGAAAGTGGGTCCCGTTGACGTCACAAGTTACTGCGCATCCACTCGTGAACCCTACCGTTAGTATTCTATATACCGTGGGCATAATGTGTTTTAATTTCCATTAACAGCTGATTCCACACTTTAAATAAATTTGTATTTATAATTTTTAGGTTAGGTTTAACAGTAGACCTAATGTGTTTTAATTTCCATTAACACTTTAAATAAATTTGTAGTAATTATTTTTAGGTTAGATTTAAAAGAAGGCATAGGCCTTAAATGTTTTTTTAAATTTTCATTAGCAGCTGATTTCCCACTTTTTAATAAACTTGTAGTTATATTTTTTAGGTTAGTTTTATGAGTTACTAGGCCTAATGTTTTTTAAAACTCATTTAACATCTGTTTTCACACTTTTAATAAACTTATTGTTATACATTCTAGGTTAGGTTAGTAGGCCTAAATGTATTTTAATGTCCATTAACTTCTAAATTCACAATTTGAATAAATTTGTAATTATAATTTTTGGGTTAGGTTTAAGAGGAATGTTTAAGGCCTAAATGTTTTTTTAACCCTTATTATAATTCCTTTTTTATCATAAACATAATACATTACTTTGATTAAGACTAATTATTGGCAATTTTGGTTATGGTTAATCATACAACTTGTTTGAATATGAGTGTGGAGGTGGCAAGCGAGCAGGTGTCTCCCTTATTTCTTTTTTTCAGGAGTAGAGACAAAGTCTTTATTATAATACGTATTTGAAATCCAAGGTACTGCAAACACTTCCGTCCATATTGGAGCGCCTCAGCCACTGCACGCACGGCGGCAGAATATTTCCGCCAAGCAGTGCGCCGTCTGACACCCACGTAGATTATTTTTACAATACTACTTCTGGAAATAGAATCAACATCGGTTCCAGCCCTTGCACTCTGCAAGATTAGCGGTCCCCGTTTTGTAGCTGGAGAAAAAATTATCGGGACGGCGCGGAACACATACCAAACCAAACATTCAGAAAAACCAGAAAATTATTTTTAGATTTTAATAACAAATTCGTTTGAATGCAACATTGCTTTCCGGTATTTTTGTTCTAGAACCTGGTATACAGGATTAAAATTCAAAGCCACGTCATCCTTTTTATTTGTTGGGGTGTAGTCCTTATATCCTAGAATACTAGAAAAATAACATATCCCTTAATTTTGAATGTGCGAGAGCAACGTGTATTTAATAACACAAACTCACATACAGTAAATTGTCACTCATGCGCGTTTCAGTACGTTTACAGTCTGTAACCTTCTATTTTCCGCTTTTATGAAGCTGACCTATATTTGCTAGCGGAAGAATGAAACGCATACAAACTCAATGCTTCTAGTGTACAGCTTTGCAACTTGGAGTGCTGCGGTCAAATCGGAAATATTTGTTCACTCCTGCCGAGCCTTAAAGTAATTGACTTTTAACTACTCGAAAAACATCCGTAAGATTTCAATGAAACTGTAGAGGTGAAAGTCGACAGCAGATATACCCTATGTTCTGTGGGGTTCGTATTGTATTCTTTAAAAATGAGTACTTGTTTTTTATACAGGATACAGGCACATGTGGAGCTCATTCAATACATACATAAATAATCAGGTGCTTGCGCCTTCTCTTGCAGATATTAATAAATTAAAATAGTATAAATATTAAAATCTTATCTTTACACTTCATTTAAAATACGATTCCTGGCCCAAAATCGCATAATGCCCAACAACAATTTCGTCCAAACCAATCTATGTTCCCCATTTAGGCCTATATATCAGCTATGCGCCAGTAAACGCTAAAAATTCCGTTTTCGCCAGATTTTTTTTACTAATAACATAACTCCTGTAGGAAAGTTAAAATTAATTTGTAAAATGAAAAAAGGTTTTGAGGTGTGAAAAGGCATTTCACATTTATGAATAAATTTTGCCTAAATAAAATATTAGATCCATTAGACGCAAATAATACAAAAGCGATTGTCTTTTTATTTTCTTAAGCGTAATATGTGGGAATTTTCAGGTTTGTAAGTTCATAGCAAGTGCTTTGTAAGGAAGTTGTTTATTTTTAAGGGTAGTTATCCTATTTTAACCCTTTAGAAAGTAACCCCTTATGAAGTTTTCAAAATGCTAATGGTTTTTTATCTTGTAGGCCTATATCACGTAAGAATACTATATACCAATTCTATTTTGTAGGAAGTTAGTTGAATTTATATTTTTTGTACAGAATAAGTTAGCAAATTTTATTCCTTAGACAGTAGTGACCAAAACTTTGCTTGCCTTCTGTCGGTAATTTGTAGAAAAATTAATGATAACTTTAAAAGACGTAGTTGTCAATTTTGGTAATTTAAAAGTCTGTAATAGAGAACATTTTTAAAGTTTTGAGCAAGTTGAATTCTACTTTTTGAGTTTGTTATGATAAACAAATATGGATTTTTTAGCGTGTGTAATTGATACTGTATAATACGAAATATCTAGTAGGCCTATAGGCCTATCAGAATTTTTTGTGTGTTCTTGACAATTACCCAATTTGTTTTATTTTAGGTTGTTTGACGATACTTTGGTTATCAAGCCAAGGTTAAGAAAAATGTATAAATCCATATCGTTTGTCATTAAAAAGCATAAATATTTTTTTCTTAGAAAATTATCGTATACGGTTTGCAAGATATTTGACTTTAAATATTTTTTACGGTCACCATTTTGAATAAAGTTTATCATTAATTTTAAAAATAATTAAAAAATGGCAGACAGACTGAAAACGAAGCTTTTCCGGACGTATATAGTATGAACATTTTTGCTTATTTTTAGGTCCTGAAGTAATGACGGTTACTAGCTTCTCACACTGCATCTACATTCATATAAAAAAGTGAATATAAACATTTATTAGAAAACGCGTATAGTTTTCGTATATCCACCATTTACCTTCAGAAAACATAACCGTGGAAATAGATAAGATATTGGGTTCAAATTTGGTTCTCGCAATACAGTATTTATGTTACGATTTACAAAATCACCAAAACTATAAACTTTATTGTGTATTGTTTCAAAATAGTCGCAATTTAACGTCAAATATCTCAAAACCCATTTACAAAAATGTGCAAAAAGCACAATATTTTTGTTTTTTAAATGACAAACAAAATTGTGTTTTTATATTTTAGGTCAAAAAAAGATTGTTTGCCTAACACAATTAGCGTCAAATGCAACGAAAAATACAATTCCTTTACATTTACCTATAGTAAAGGTAACGAAGGAAAACAGCGGAAAAATTCATGTAAAAGCCAATTTTGGCACAGTTGTAGGGGAAGATGTTCTGAAGATATCTTGCTACAAAAATATTTCTCCTTTGTGTGAACGGAGTAGGGCATTTTCTCCGAATCGTTTACAATGATTTCATCTGACTTTTGTTCAAATGTCTAACAAGACGTATCGGTCACCATCTTGTAACTGTTATCAGCTGTTTATGTTATAACGGTATCGTAAACATTTTTTACGTAAAACTAATGTGATTGTTGTTGACCCAAACCAAATAGTATTTATGTTTGGGGTATAAATCTGTTCAACGTGCTGTATGTTAGAGGTAAATGTCATAGTTCACTGGCGAGTTATGGGTAGTGGGAGATTTCGAACTGATTTCAGCTCAATCTTAAAAGTAGGCTACACAAAGAAATCTTTTAGTATAACTCGTTTGTCTGTTTGTGCGTCACATTCAAGGTATCAATCTGAAGTATGGCAGTTATAAAGCAGCCGAGCAAAAATATTTTAATGATAAAAACTCAAAAATATGTTATTATACATTTTCGGGCCAAAGTACTAGGACTGAAAGTTTTTAGTAAACCCACTCATCCTCTATTTTCGAAAGTACTGCAACTGAAAATTTGTCTAAGCCCCACCTTCTTTATTTTCGAAAGTACTGTAACTGAAAAGTTTGCTACACTCCACCTTCTTTATTTTCGAAAGTACTGTAACTGAAAATTTTGCTAAACCCAGCCATTTGTATTTTCGAACGTACTGAACTGAAAGTTTTGCTAAACCCCAAATACTTTATTTTCGAAAGTATTGTAACTAAACATTTTCCTAAAACCCCGCCTCCTCATTTTCAAAAATAACTGTAACTGAAAATTTGGCTAACCTCCACCTCCTTTATTTTCGAAAGTACTGTAGGCTAACTAAAAATTTCCTAAAACCCCGTCTCTTCATTTTCAAAAATAACTGTAACTGAAAATATTGCTAAACCCCACATCCTCTATTTTCAAAAGTTCTGAAACTGAAAATGTTGCTAAAACCCTCGCCTCTTCTATTTTCGAAAATATTGCTCAACCACACATCTTCTATATTCGAAAGTACTGTAACTGAAAATTTGGCTAAGCCCCCGCCTCCTTTATTTTCGAAAATAACTATAACTGAAAATATTGCTAAACCCCACAACCTCTATTTTGGAAAAACTACAACTGAAATTTTGCTAAAACCTTCGCCTCCTATATTTTTGAAAATAACTGTAACTGAAAATCTTGATAACCCCACATGCTTTATTTTTGAAAGTACTAAAAATTAAAATTTTGCTAAAACCCCCGCCTCCTTTATTTTTGAAAATAACTGTAACTGAAAATTTTGCTAAACCCCACCTCTTATATTTTCGAAAATAACTGTACAGTAACTGAAAATATTGCTAAACCCCACCTCTTCTATTTTCGAAAATAACTGTAACTGAAAATATTGCTAAACACCACCTCTTCTATTTTCGAAAATAACTGTAACTGAAAATATTGCTCAACCCCACATCTTCTATATTCGAAAGTACTGTAACTGAAAATTTTGCTAAACCCCCGCCTCCTTTATTTTCGATAATAACTGTAACTGAAAATATTGCTAAACCCCACAACCTCTATTTTCGGAAAAACTACAACTGAAATTTTGCTAAAACCTTCGCTTCCTCTATTTTTGAAAATAACTGTAACTGAAAAATCTTGATAACCCCTCATGCTTTATTTTTAAAGGAACTGACAATTAAAATTTTGCTAAAACCCCCGCCTCCTTTATTTTCGAAAATAACTGTAACTGAAAATATTGCTAAAACCCTCACTCCCTCTATTTTCGAAAGTACTGTAACTGAAAATTTTGCTAAACCACACCTCTTCTATTTTCGAAAATAACTGTAACTGAAAATCTTGCTAAACCCCACCTCTTCTATTTTCGAAAATAACTGTAACTGAAAATTTTGCTAAACCTCACCTCTTTTATTTTCGAAAATAACTGTAACTGAAAATATTGCTAAAACGCCCCCCCCCCCCATTTTAGAAAGTACTGTAACTGAAAATTTGCTAAACCCCACCTCTTATATTTTTGAAATGGATTGTAACTGAAAATCTTGCTAAGCCCCACCCCTTATATTTTCGAAAATAACTATAACTGAAAATTTTGCTAAACCCCACGAACCTCTTATACTTTTGAAAAGGACTGTAACTGAAAATCTTGCTAAACCTCAACTCTTCTATTTTCGAAAATAACTGTAACTGAAATCTTGCTAAACTCGATCTAGGTATTTTCGACAGTACTTTAAATGAAAATTTTGATAAAACCTTCACCTATATTTTCGAAAACTGTTACTGAAAATTTTGCTAATATATTTTTATGTATTCCTACAATACAGATACGTTCTACACTCGATTGCATCTATTAATAAATACAATTGTATTTTTAGAAAACCAATACATATAAAACAAATTATAATTTTATTTCTATACATTACTCCATTCATACAATCCTATTTTAATAATTTAACCATTCCTGAAAACAAATTAGTAACCATAAAAACTAGAAATTACTTTCACAACTCAGATTTTACGAAATTAATCAACTCTAACCTCCAATTTCTTTATCGAATTACCAC
Organism: Philaenus spumarius; assembly: GCA_018207615.1. NCBI lineage: Eukaryota > Metazoa > Arthropoda > Insecta > Hemiptera > Aphrophoridae > Philaenus > Philaenus spumarius. The sequence goes on from JAGFPH010001287.1 coordinate 159,752, forward strand.
AAATCAGTAAGCCGCTTCCACCAAACTATGCAATTACCCTAAAAACAAAATTGTACCCAAAAAACCAGTCACATATTGCGATAAGTTTGACGAAAAACCTAGACCTAGATAAATCTAGGCGGCTTTCACCTGACGCCGCCATTTTGTTTTTGCAGTGTTATGAAATCGTAGAAATATGCCAGTGTTGCGAGCCTGTTTTCGCCATAAAGCCTAGTGGAATTTTTATTAACTATATTGTTAAAACACAGCTTATGAAATGTAGTTATTTCACGTACGGAAAAAATATTTTTACATAATTAAACTTATACACGACTTGTTAAAAACAAAACATACAATTTTGAAAAGTTTTAAATATTTATTTTTGTAAAAATAGGAAAAACACGAGTTAATGAATACTATAGTGTTTTTTGTTACAATCCACCATAAGTAACGATAAATAATGGAATAATACAAATGATTGAAAATAATTTGTAGATATCTTAGATTTAATAAATAACTTTTTCACTATAGTAATTTTAAACTGAATAAAGTAGCCTATGTATTCACCATATCTGTGCGAAAACGCCTTCCAACCTGGTGTTATGCAGATTGCGAAACAAACCAATCGGCACGTGCCAAAACGCCTTGCAAAAATGAAAGTAGGCAAAATGAGTACAGATTCGCAAATATATGCAACAATGCATTACAGTAGTTTAGTAAATTCCAATTCCATTAGAGTAATAATTTTTGTAAGAACTTTAAAAATATTTTTAAATACCTGATCTCAGATTGAAATAACTGGGGACAGTTAGTTGACCTCAATTTCAATAGTTCGCCAACAGATTTCGCACACAATTGAACAGTTACTGTCACTTTAAAAGATTTTAATAGAAACTTTACAACTTGTCTACTCGGCACAGAAGATGAATCGCAATAACTTTTTTTAACACACGATTTATTAAAATTTTAGGTTATGTAAGTCTGAATTAATTATTCCAGTACAATATAATTACATCAATCGGCAGTACTTAGCACGGTCGAACAAAACGGTTCCAGCGTCACTAAAACTCTTGAAAACTTTTGAAATAAACATCTGATTAAAGCCTAACAGTAGGTCTCGCAGCCTCACGCACAATACGCAGTACGCACTAAAACCTCTGCGCACTGTTTTCACGCACAATCTTGCCAACGTAACAGGACTAGATAAACTAGCAACCTATTTTTTTTTTCCACTACCAACCTACTACGAACCGAGACGTGAATCTATGCCGCGAGTTGTTCGATACGTGGATCTATTCTATCAAACTACGGGGAAAAGGAAAACGTTCGGTATTTGTGTGGAATAGTTTATTGTTGTTCGAAAAAGTGCGGCGCGTGTAGGCATTACTGCGGAGGGGATACAATGTTAACAGGGCACAATTGCCTGTGGAAATGATCGAAGTTAATAATACACTTGGAGTACAGTTTGTACTTCTGCGCAAATATTTAATAATGTCTACTCACGTATGAGTTGAGATGTTTCGCAGGCGAGTTCATTTCGCTTTTATGTCAGATATGTAGGTCTACCTGTAAACAAAGTATCGTAAAATAACAGTTCTAGTACCCATCTAAAACCCATCTTCCCCCCATGGGTTTAGTACCGTAAAATAACCCATCTAGTAACAAAATCACAACTGTTCTTTAACTCACTCCGTCCAAGTGTTAGTAACAACTGTATAACTCATGTTTGATTCAAGCATAGTTTTGTACATCAAAAATAATATTTAATAGGTCGTTTGATACAGGGTGTTACCAAACTCTATGCACAAACTTCAGGATATTGTTCCTTGGGTCAAAATATAGAGGAAATCAATAATAAAATTTTTTATAAAATTTATTAAAAAAATTGTTTTATAGATATCCGCCATTTTGTTCCTATTACAATATAATGCATATCTAGAGAACGGTTTGACCGATTGAGTTCAAACTTGGCATGTAGTTTAACCTAACAATGGTATATTTTAAGAAGATAAAACGTATACAGGGTGATTCACGAAGATATGCAGAAACTTCGGGAGCTCATTCTACTTGTAAAAGTAAAAAAGTTATACAAACGGAAATGCTTCGTTTTTTAGATATCCGCCATTTTGATTATTTTACAAAAATAATGAATATTTAGAGAACAGTTTGACCGATTGAGTTCAAATTTGGCATGAAGGTTAACCTAACAATGATCTATCGCAAAATAATAAACGATTATATCCAATCATGCATTTCAAAATGTCGTCTGTTTACTTTGCGAATTTCAAATTTAAATGACTAAAAAACCGTACGTTTTAACAAAATATGTCAAAACACCTTTTTTGTAGCCCTTTTAATTCCTTATCGGATGGTGTAATTTTCAAAACGATCGGATGAAGGATAATAGCTAAGTTAAAGATAATAACAGCATGTGTACATACAATATTGTTGTGTTTACTGTGTTGGTATAGGATGCCGGCTTGAACAAACCAATTATTACACATAAATTAACTTATAATTATTTATTATTAATTTTAAAGCTCAAATAAATAGTTTTTAATAAGTAAATGGTGATAATATAGGTCTCTACTGAGTTTTGGGTGAATGACTTCGCGTAATCTATCTATATATATAAAAGCGAAATACCACTCACTCACTCACTGACTGACTCACTCATCACGATTTCTCAAAAACTACCAAACAGATTGAAATGAAATTTGGTATGTAGCTTCCTCTAGGGCCATAGGTGCTCACTAAGAAAGGGTTTGAAAAAATTCGAAATTTTAGGGGGGGTTTGGAGGGATCAAAGTTATTAAAAAACGATTTCTTCAAAACTACCGAACGGATTGGAATGAAATTTGGTATGTAGCTTCCTCTAGGGCCATATGTGCTTACTAAGAAAGGGTTTGAAAAAATTCGAAATTTTAGGAGGGGTATGGGGTGATTGAAGTTATTAAATCCCGATTTCTTCAAAACTACCTAACGGATTGGAATGAAATTTGGTATGTAGCTTCCTCTAAGGCCATAGGCGCTCGCTAAGAAAGGGTTTCAAATAATTCGAAATTTTAGGGGGCGTGTGGGGGGATCAAAGTTATTAAATCACGATTTCTTCAAAACTACCGAACGGATTGGAATGAAATTTGGTATGTAGCTTCCTCTAGGGCCATAGGTGCTCACTTAGAAAGGGTATGAAAAACTTTGAAATTTTAGGAGGGGTTTGGGGGGATCAAAGTTACTAAAATCGTAATTTCAGATCTTTTATTATTATGACAATAGTGCTTTTATTATTTAAGATCTATATATATAAAAGCCAAATACCACTCACTGACTGAACACTTAAAAAGAATACAATTACGTTAAAAAGACTGAAAATACCAACCACCACGGGCAACGCCGTACGGGTCAGCTAGTACCCCATACAATTTTAACGCACTCTAGCGGATACACGATTTGGTGTGCAATGTGTGCAATTTGTAGGTGATTTATTTTAGTTTTAGCAGAATGCAAGTTTTTAGTAACAAGCTTACTTTTTAGTTACAAGCGAAAAATTAACAAAAAACTGGGTTTTCCACAAAGTAGGAAATTTTGGCCCATTTTTAGCACGCTTTAACGGCCAATCCGTTCAACCAAAAAATAGATTTGTCGGGTGCTGTTTTTAGGGAATTTAATGTACTTTATTTTTTTTACAGCGTGGTCTACCTCGAAAAGTGCACAGTTTTAGGGCTTTTTGGCAAAAACCTTTAAAAAAAATCGAAAATGTTTAGATTTGTTGTGATTTTTGTTGTGAAGCCATATCCGTGGCAAGTAGCAAAGTTGAAATTCGGATTCAGTACCCCAAAAAACATATAGAACGAGTGAGAAAAAATACCTTTTGACTGGACTAGGGTTCATCACATTGTCTTTGTAAAAGATTGTCTAAAGTCTTTAACGGGAGGATACCCTGTCCGCCATATTGAATATGATTCCCTTAAGAGCAATGCTACTGAATAAGTCATTTTTCCCGTTATTTCGTGGAATCAATTTAAAAATTTGGTTTCATTTTGAAGTACTGTCATATGTGGATGTTGATTGCCGAGTACATTTTCAAAAACCATTTTATTGTTTTCATAAAAGTATGATATAAATAGTAAACTTTATTAATTTTTTACTCAGTTGCAAAAAGAGATATTGCAAAAAACCTTAGCAATCAACACCCACAATGTATTTTACTTTAAGGATTAACAGCTTTTGTATTTTTACGAAAATAACACAAAAATATGCTTAAAAATGCAGGTATGGTTAGGTTATTTTAACATTGAAATTGGTAGCCAACTTCGCCGTTTTGAATTTAGGGTGCCGAGCCCACCCAAAATCTACCTGAGAAATATCAATTTTGCAAATTTTCATAGTCTCCTATTGTACGGCCTCTTATATTGGGGTAATTCAGTCAAGATTGAAAAAGTATTGCTCTTGCAGAAGAAAGCTATCAGATTGATCACTTTTAAATCCTGTGACGAGAGCATTGTAGGACTCTTTAAGCAAGAACAAATACTAACAGTTATTAATCAATATATTTTAGAACGTTTGATGTACACTAGGTACTTTTGACTAACCACGATATGCATACCTACAATACCCGAATAAGCATGCCATGGGCGCCCATATGATAGTTTGGGGGGGGGGGGGCTAGACCCGGGGTATGGGGTTTGCTGCTAAGGACGCACATGTGAGCTTGAACACTATGAGAAGCGGTCGTCGCACAGTGCATTGCACGCCAACCCCCATATATTGGGAGTATTTTCAATACGCAATGCATTGCGTGCTTCGCACGCCAACACCCATGTTTGGAATATTTTCAATACACAGTGCATTGCAGCTCATGCTTTAACTCTTATATATAAAAAAAAAATAAGTATATGTAAAATCAAATGCCACATAACACTTAAAACATATTTTAGTGCTAATCTCTTTAAAGAAAAATACCTGACTATAATTAATAATATACATATTTTCCTTTCCCTGGGAGCTAGGGGGCATGGCCCCTCTCTGTCCATAGGCATGGGCGCCCATGAAGCATGCTCATACATAAGCCTTTTGCTGGCTGAGTAAAACCCCGACATCCTACCTTTATGTAGGTTTGTCTTTGTTCGATATGCTCTCTGTATGAACGTTTTCTGTGGGCATTAAGAAGTTTTAAAAAGTTATGTCAGGATTTTAAATAATCTTATTCGTAGTAAATGAAGAAAGTATTGTTTTCGTCCAAATTTTCGAATTTGAATTTTTAGCTCCCTGAACCCCAAAATTTTTTTAGTGGAATTATTTGTTTTGGTACTCCCTAAACCCAAAAAAGGGTTTTTTGGTGATGTCTGTCCGTGAGTCTGTTAGGATGTGTACAGAGCTGGAGACCATACCAAAGGTCCGATTTTGATGAAATTTAGTAAGTAGGTGTAATTCTGGAATATCTCCAGGTGTTTTTTCATTTTTAAAATTTTAGATTTTTAAGGGGTTTTACCCCCCAAAAATGGCCAAAAAACGAGAAAAATCAATATTTCTCCAAAACGGCTCTAACGATTTTGATGAAAATTTGGCTTATTTGTCTACCATATGCTAAAAACAACATCTTTCTAAAAATTCTCATTTAGGTAATAATAATAATAACTGATTTTTGGGGGTTTTGGCCAGAAAGGGGGTTGTTTTTCAAAATTTGTCAAAAAAATTTTTCGTCCATCTATACAGGCCTAATTGACATGTTTGGTGGAAATTTGTTCGAAATCGATAGAATAGTTTTAATAATAATAATAATATTTATTAGTTACTCTCCTACTCTTGGGAAGATATAAAGTTTCAACTGGAAGAAAGTATGTGGCAGTTATCTGGTACCGTTTATTATTTATTGAGTTTTTTCAAGCCGATGTCCAAGACATTGTATTTTAGTATTATTAAATATTGCCTTGTTAATTGTTTAATGTTATTTTTGTATTTTTACTGTTTTTATGTAAATTAGTTGATAAGATCTATACATCTATACACTGTGTCTCTTGGTTAATAAAGAAATCAAATCAATTAACAATTTTGACAAATAAATACCTTAATTCCTTGCACTGCTCGCAGTCCTGTTTTGATCACTTTCTATACGGTGATGTATGTTTCGCCTATTTTTCAGGCATTTTCAAACCGTTTATACATTTTTTAAAAATGATTTGCATTTGTTTAATGCGCGTCAAAAAAACTATAAGTTATACACAAACACTCCACAAACATTAACATAAAAACACAAACACACGTAATGGGGCATGAATATGCCGATGTAGTTTATTTTAAAATGCAACTCGCACACGTACACCCCGGCCCGTCCTTGTCTCAGTACTGATTTTTTTTTTGTTTTTTATTTTGGAGATGAAGGGGTTCGGCTCTGATAGTACTGTCAAACAAAGCGTTGGATTGGAAATGTATCTTCTCGTTTAACAAAGAGTTTGGGTCTAAAACAGTTGCTTTATAAATTCAAATCATTCGAAAAATTTGTTTATAAACGGTTTGAAAATGCCTGAAAAAATAGGCGAAACGTACGTCACCGTATAGAAAGTGATCAAACAGGACTGCTAGCAGTAGAAGGAATTAAGGTATTTATGTAAATATATCCAGTCCAGTAAGGCAAAAAACAATGAACAAAAATAAATTAACAATTTTGAGCTGTCAAATTTCAATTTTCATGTGTTAACATTACTTGTATGTGCTTCGAAGAATATGCTTAACTACAACACATAATCATTTGATCACGCAGCTGAACCGCTGACGTGAGTTGAGCAAATTTCCAAAGTTAAGTTTATCTTTTAGCGTTTCAACCAACTATTTGGGAAATTGGTCTACTTATAAAGGAGCTGTATAGCTGCCTACGTGTACGAAATATATTAGTTGAATTTGTTTGCACCTCAATCTCTTGCTTTGCGATTTTGTACCTCGAATCAGAAGCCCCCCCCCGGTAAAATCCTACACATTACGTTTTGATCGATTTTGGGGAAACCAGATGGGCTACAAGGTTTTGTAAAAAAACAAAATGTACACAGTAATCTTATATATTTATTTGTTAGATAAACGCCAAACAAACATCATTCTAGTGCTAAAAATTGTTACTTGCAATCAAAATACGCGCTTCTGGTTGTTGGTTTTTTAGGCTGACGAATTCATTCAAGCGACTTAGAAAACCAACGTGCGTACCAAATTTTGAACAAATCGGACGTAAAATGCTGCCGTTAGAGTGCGTTGAATATACAGAGTAGGTGAACAGTCTGAGAATGGCTTAATATTTCGTATATAAGGAAAATTTTAATATATATGTCATTGAGAAACCTACTCTATGTAAAAATACTATTTTATTAAGATGTCAAAAATTTGGTCCGCCATCTTGGATCATTTTGAATGTAAATTTTTTTTAAAAATAGGAACGTGGTCATGTGATACATTATTAAAATGTAGAATTTTAAGACAAAATCATTGGTGAAAACCGTTCATCTATATCTTAAATCGTTCTAAAGATATTTGCATTTATTTACTTTTACTTATTGTGTGATTATTATTATTATTTTTGTTCATTATTGTTAAAATTGATGTACATTAAATTAATACCTTATGATTTAATTGATTGATAGTGTTTAATATTATTCAACATTAAAATTTGATAGGCAAGAAGTTTAAGGGTCTTTTATACCTTGCGTAAAACAGTAAAACAGCAAAAATATGCACTTCGTACTAACTAGCCCAGTATATAGGGGGTTTCAGCTTACGTTAATTGCGGTAAAAGATTTTTTTTCTAGATATTTCGAGATATTAGAAACTTTATGCCGATTTATTTCAACACCTTTACTGTCGCCATTTTGTTTTGGGTGGTAAGATTTTTATTTTCTTTATGCCATTTTCCTAGTCTTAAATAGACCTTTAAAATGAGGTATCACATGACCATACTTCCCTTTTAAAAATTTTGAGTTGCCCCCAAAATCCCCCATTTTAGGGGACACTCAAAATTTCCGATTGCTTCAAAAGATACTTTGGGCTAAGTAAGTATCGTTCCCCAAGGGATATTTGTTTGTTTGAACAAACACAAAAGTTAAAGGGGGGGCGTGGGACTTTTAAGACACCTGGTATATTTAGTGAACAAGAAACTACAGGTAAAAGTCATGAATAATTATTTACATTTTTAAATTTTCACGAAATTCTTTAAAAATAATTTCCAGATGCATTCAGATGACATACCTAAGCCTCAGAATTGATTTCCGGACTCATAGACATCGAAAAAGAGCGAAACCCTGATTGTGTGAATTTAATGTTTTCCCAATTTTGCTTTATGAGTTGACAAAATTTCAAAATCAGCTCAATTTAGAAAAATCGGTGTTTTTTGAACTCAGGGATTGATGCTCTACAACTTTTATGGAGGGGGTAGTGATAAAATTTGATGTTGGAAAGGTACAGCACATTGAAAATGGGTAAAACACAGTTTTTGGCAAAGTTCGAAAATTTTGCTGTTTTTTGGATCCCCATAAAAATCGAACTACTGGACCAATTTTGAACTTCGGTTTTTTAATCAACGCGGAATTTTGTCCTCTTTCATTTACTACAGATCTATTTTTTACCTAATATGGACCGTTTTTTAGTTATAAGCGAAAAACTAGAAAAAGTCCAAAAATTTTGAGGTTTTTTGCCCCCCAAAAGTTGTCCCCCCCACTTTCGAGGTCGCAAAATTAGATTTGGCATACCCACACCATACCAAACGATCCTAGAAAAAAATCTTTTACCGCAATTAATGTAAGCTGAACCCCTTTTTTTATCCACTATATACTGGTCTATAACGTGTTTCGGATGCCGTTTTTCAACCTAAAAAGTTGTGAAACATCTTAAATTGTTCTTAACGGCTTTGTGCTTTTGTCTTACATCTCATAATTGAAAGAAATCTAGGGCAACTCCTTTTAATCAACAGTTTAACTGAGTAAAAATAGGTTATTTTTAACGCATTTTTTTTTTGAGTTTTAAGCAGTAATTTCCATATTTTAAGCTAACACGTAAAAAATATAAAGCCTTCTTTATAACTTAAAGTAGTTTCCCAGATTATTAATTTATAAATAGAATCCGAAACATGTTATTACGAATGCATGTTTCAACGATTTTGCGGCTTCAGTCAGACCTTTTGCATTAAAATCATACTGTACACTCGGGAGTTTTCTTCAAGGTAAAGAAGAGCCTTAATGTACTTTATTTCATTTTTAGATTAAATGATATGATTCAATGTAAATCAAGGCAAATATCTTCAGAACCGTTTTAGATATTGATGTGCAAATTTCACCATTGATTTTGTCTTAAAATTCTACATTGAAATGATGTATCGCATGACCACTTTCCTATTTAAAACAAATTTACATTCAAAATGGCGGATCCAAGATGGAGGACCAAATTTTTACATCTTAATAAAATATGATTTTTACATAGACATGGTTCCTCAATCACATCTACCTTCACATTTTCCTTATATACGAAATATTAAGCCGTTCTCAGACTTTTCACCCACCCTGAATATACAATTGTTAATGACACTCGTGTTCTGGGAACCACAATCGGTACTCATTGACCACTCCTGACCTCAGGTCTCACCATAAGAGTCACTGCAACAGATCATCTTTCCTTTGGAAATTCGCTGATACGGAAGTGAATAGACAAGCGAATTTTAAAAGACGCCAGACTTTTAAATGAATCAGTCTTACAAAATTTAACGCTAAAAGCAGCAAAGTACGGCTGAATAATTTAAAACCCCGGACTCTGTAGAGTCACACCTGTTTCCTTGCATTTCTCACCAGCACGCTATTTCACACAGAGGTATAATTTTCTGACATTTTCAAAAGAAACCCTCCTTGCATTATCCTTTGGGTCACGGCATCCGGGTGAATAATGCAAACAGTTGATTTGGCTAAAGGATGTATCGAGTAAGCAGCGTTTTAGATAATTGACGGTGAACTTGTAAATTCCATTATGTCGTCATGCAAAGACAAGTGTGTATGATCCGTTTCAGAATCGATTGTTAACAAATAATCGATAGTGTAGATTGTTTTGCCATTCCGTTCCGTTTCCGAATAACGGTTCACTAACGACTGAAACTATTGGAGTAATTGATATTTCGTAAATTTTGCTTCTGAACTACAAACTACAAGTACCGAGTGTTTCAAAACTTGGTTACAATTTTAAATTATGTGATGACGTCACCTTTTTAGTCTTAAAAATTGAATGACTATTCCATTCTGCGACTCTTGGCGAACAGATGTTTGTTGCGTGGTTTTTGAACTGTTACCATTGCAACGAATTTGTTGAACATTACTATATTTTTAAGCTACTCGTATTATAATTAACTAGGGGAAACCCCTGCGTGATCCGCACGCCAACCCAGTTGGAACAATCTACTCACATAACCACGTTATGTTTTCTTTATAATAAAGGAGTAGGACTAATAATAACCCTAAAGCTAAGATCGTAAATATCCGAATCGAATTATTTCCTATATTTTATAACAGCAGTTATAATAAAGGTTAAAAGAACCAGCAAGGCTCAGGTCTACACTTTAAAAAAAACCTAACCTAAAAGTTAGAAATACAGTACAAAGTTTGAAATTAACTGTTAATGGAAATATTTCAGCAAACAGCTGTTATTTGTTATTTTATTCAATTGGTTGCTATGGTAATAAATGTAAATACATATGTTGATTTATCAGTCTTGGCCTAACCTAAGAATTTTTTCCGACTAAATTTACAAATATTGAAATAAAAAACGAAAATATATCGAAATTAATTATAGCCTATGTTACTCAGGGATAGTGTAGCTTTTTACTTTCTCCACCCTATACGTAGTATATGGAGAAAGTATTGTTTTCGTCCAAATTTTCGAATTTGAATTTTTAGCGGAATTATCTGTTTTGGTGCTCCCTGAACCCCCAAAAAATGTTTATTGGAATTATCTGTGTTGGTGCTCCCTGAACCCAAAAGTATTTTTAGTGGAATTATTTGTTTTGGTGCTCCCTGAACCCAAAAAAGTGTTTTTTTGGTAATGTCTGTACGTCTGTCTGTGTGTCTGTAAGGATGTGTACAGAGCTGGAGACCGATTATGATAAAATTTGGTATTTAGGTGTAGTTCTGGAATATCTCCAGGCGTTTTTTCATTTTTTCAAATTTTTGATTTTAAGGGGTTTTACCCTCCCCCTCCCTAAAAATGCCCAAAAAACGAGAAAAATCAAAATTTCTCAAAAATGGCTATAACGATTTTGATAAAATTTGACTTATTTGCAGCCCTTAATGTACCCTACCATATGAAAAATACCGCATCTTTCTAAAAGTTCTCGTTTAGGTAATAATAATAAATGTTTTTTGGTGATTTTTGGCCAAAAAGGGGGTTGTTTTTCAAAACTTTTCAAAACCTTTTTTCGTGCATCTATAGGCCTACAGGCCTAATTGACATGTTTGGTGCAAATTTGTTCGAAATCGATCGAATAGTTTAAATAATAATAATAATATAATATGGACGTGTGTACATGCATCTAATATTTTCCATGGTAACATTTTCCTACTTTTGCAATTCTAATAAACCACCTCCTATGCTACTCTTGGGAAGGTATAAAGTTTCAACTGGGAGAAAGTATATGGCAGTTATCTGGTACCGTTTATTATTAGTAAAACTATTTTTTCAATCGGTTCGGTAGTTCCAGAGATTACCCCCTACATATAAACAAAAAAACAAACTTGACCTCTTTATAATATTAGTATAGCCTAGAAGGCTCCGCACCCTACTCCCTTCACCCACCAACCCCCAAGGCGTAGCAAATGCTAACAGATTATTGCATGATATTTTCACGGGAATGTCGATCGATTGTATTTCTATATAGGACAGAGACAATTTTTATTGTTATAAAATATGACCAAAATGTGATACGATAAAGCAGTATTTCTAACTGGTCAAATTGGCCTAGTAAAGAATTAAGTTAGCATAATTTTAATAGTGATATGTGTTTGAATTATGATGCAGTAAGCCTTTTTCGTTGTTTGTGTTTGCTATTACCTAACCTAAAACAGCTGTTGGTTGTGAAGAATAATTACCTGATTTTAAATTTGCCAATTCGATTGCTATGATAATAAATCTAAATACTTTCAAGGAACGTGTGTTGGATCAGTATTGTAGGTCTAAGCTTTTGTTAAGCTTATGATCCAAATCAGATGTTTTATTTGCGAATTTACAAAGGAAAAATGAGCTATTGCAGTGACCCTTATGGTGAGAGTAGTAAATGAGCACCGATCTTGGTCCCTAGTTCACGCTTTCGGGATTCATTGAAATTTGTATACGGCCGCACTTTAAGTCCGATTTGATAAAAATTTGGTACACACTTTGGTTGTGTATAAGTAGCTCGGACGAGTTCTTCAGTCAAAAAATCTATTTGTATAGAAAGTAACTATTTGTTTAGATTTTCGTACTAGAATTAATCTTTGTTTATGGAATTATCTAAAACAAATACTGTACATGTAGTTTATTATTCTGCAAATTTCGGTTTCTAAACGATTTTAAAGCGCGATTGGTTCCCCAAAATCGATTATAGCCCGTCTCAGGTTAAGTTGAGGCAAGGAGGGTGGGTAATTAGGGTCGGTCTCAACCGTCATAAAACTGACCCTTATTAATTCTGCCTGAGTGAACCTGTAGGACACTCTAGTATAAAATTCAATTCTGTATGTCTTAAGTGAAAATGAAAAAACGATATCATATTTCGTTTTATGATATTTTCCAGATAATTTTGATACCAAATTTGATTAAATTTGGCCAACTTTGAGCTGTACTAGCATTATAAACTTTCTTAGTTGAATTAACATTACTAATACGGTTTACAACAATAAAGCCACAAAAATGTACTAGAGAAGTTCATATTTAAAAATGTAATAAATAATCATTATTTGAGAAAAAATCGATACTGTATTGTTATTTATCATAATACAAACAATTATGTGTTTGTCCCATGTTAATCGGCCGACTTAAAGTGTTGTAACTGTTTTTTTTCAATAAAAGAAATTACAATATTAAATTTGTATTATTAATGATAAAGCGGTATTAATTATATTGCATTAATTAAGGCTCGGCTCCCTACATTCAAAACGGCGAAGTTGGCTACCAATTTCAATGTTAAATAACCAAAACATACCTTCACTATTAAGCATATTTTTGTGTTGTTTTTGTCAAAAAAACGAAAGCTGTATTTTTTTTCTTAAAGTAAAATAGATTGTGGGTGTTGATTGCTAAGATTTTGTGCAATATCTCTTTTTGCAACTGAGTAAAAAATTAATAAAGTTTACTGTTTTTACTATTTATATCATACGTTTATGAAACTAATAAAACAGTTTTTGAAAATGTATTTAGCAATCAACTTCCTCATATGACAGTACTTCAAAATGAAACCAAATTTTTAATTTTATTCCACGAATTAACAGAAAAAATTACTTATTCTGTAGCATTGCTCTTATGGGAATCAGATTCAATATGGCGGACAGGGTAGCGCCTCCTTAAGTCGGCCGATTAACATGGTACAAACACACAATTGTTTGTATTATGGTAAATAACGATACAGTATTGAGTTCTTTTTCTAAAAAAATGATTATTTATTACATATTTAAATATGAACTTCTCTAGTACATTTTTGTGGCTTTATTGTTGTAAACCATATTAGTAATGTTAATTCAACTAAGCAAGTTTATAATGCTAGTACAGCTCAAAGTTGGCCAAATGTAATCAAATTTGGTATCAAAATTATCAGGAAAGTATCATGAAACGAAATATGATATCGTTTATTCATTTTCACTTAAGACATACAAAATTGAAATTATATACTAGAGTGTCCTACAGGTTCACTCAGGCGGCAAGGGTCAGTTTTATGACGGTTGAGACCGACCCTGATTACCCACCCTCCTTGCCTCAACTTAACCTGAGACGGGCTATAAAAGGTAAAATTCCATTAAAGTACCCGGTTCACGTACTTCCAATCTGAGGACGAAGACCGAGTTTGTACGCTGCGAGCGAAGCGAAACAGTCCATTACCCGAGGCCGCAAGGTCAAGGTGCAAACTCGCAAAGCGGAACGAAGCAACGCGTGAGTCCAAGCTGGAGGTTTAGGTGCAAACAAATATATTTCCACAGAGTAAAGTAATACTTATATCCTCTGTGATATTTCGTAAACAAGGTAGCTATGCAGCGCCTTAGTGAGCAGACCAATTTCCTAAATTGTTATTTTGTTAACCTATCCTACAAAAATTTGGTGTGGAAAATAGTTAACCGATTATAAACTGTCTATGTTGGTTGCTATGGTTAATGAATGTAATTGGTGTGTTGATTAGGTATAGGCCCGCCTAGAATTGTGTTGCCAAGCGTTTGAGTCAAATCAGCTGTTTTGTCTGTTACGGTGCTGGGAGTATTTTTACCATTTTATACCCTTAAAATCAATATTTTGCTAAGTCCTTTCTTATTGCAGCTCTACATAGTTGTATAAAGGTATCCTGGAAATTTTACGTTTCTAGCTGTCATAGCTTTAGCCGTACATTGATTATGTAACTTCTTTTTTATATCAGGTGTCTTAAAAGTCCCATCCCCTCTCTTTAACTTTTGTGTTTGTTAAAACAAACAAATATCCTTCGGGGAACGATACTAACTCATTTTTTACAAAATTTTATAAGATGTAGGAGTCGACTTAAAATTTACGAAATCGATTTGGAAGCAATAATTTAGGTCAAACAATTTGAAATAAACATTTTTTGTCTCTTGAAATTTTTTCTAAAAACTCTTCCTTTTCGAAATAATAGCAACTTTATGTCGATTTATTTCAACACGTTTAGGGCCGCCATTTTGTTTTGGGTGGTCCGATTTTTATTTTCCTTATGTCATTTTCCTAGTATTAAACAGACGTTTAAAATAAGGTATCACATGACCATACTTCCCATTTTAAAATTTTGAGTTGCCCCCAAAATCTCCCATTTTTAGGGGACACTCAAAATTTCTGATTACTTCAAAAGATACTTTGGGCTAAGTTAGTACCGTTCCCCAAAGGATATTTGTTTATTTTAATAAACACAAAAGTTAAAGGGGGGGGAAGTGACTTTATAACCACCCTGTATATGTGAACTGGCGAGTAAAATTAC
>JAGFPH010001287.1:174909-190400 GCA_018207615.1 Philaenus spumarius
CCAAATTGGGAGTATTTTCAATACACAATGCATTGCGTGCTTCGCACACCAACCCCCATATTGGTAGTCTCTTCAATACACAGTGCATTGCGTTCTTCACACGCCACCCCTTAATTGGGAGTATTTTCAATACACAATGCATTGCGTGCTTCGCACGCCAACCCCCATATTGGTAGTCTCTTCAATACACAGTGCATTACGTGCTTCGCACGCCAACACCCATGTTAGGAGTATTTTCAATACACAATGCATTGCGTGCTTCACACGCCAACCCCCAAATTGGGAGTATTTTCAATACACAATACATTGCGTGCTTCGTACGCCAACCCCCATATTGGTAGTCTCTTCAATACACAGTGCATTGCGTGCTTCGCACGCCAACACCCATGTTAGGAGTATTTTCAATACACAATGCATTGCGTGCTTCGCACGCCAACCCCAATATTGGGAGTATTTTCAATACACAGTGCATTGCGTGCTTCACACGCCAACCCCCAAATTGGGAGTATTTTCAATACACAATACATTGCGTGCTTCGCACGCCAACCCCCATATTGGTAGTCTCTTCAATACACAGTGCATTGCGTGCTTCGCACGCCAACACCCATGTTAGGAGTATTTTCAATACACAATGCATTGCGTGCTTCGCATGCCAACCCCCATATTGGTAGTACCTTCAATACACAGTGCATTGCGTGCTTCGCATGCCAACCCCCATATTGGTAGTATCTTCAATACACAGTGCATTGCGTGCTTCGCATGCCAACCCCCGTTTTGGAAGTATTTTCAATACACAATGCATTGCAATTTGAAGCCTTTGCGCTATGGACGCACCTGTGCGTCCACTTTAAAATATTAGTGATTATTACATAGAAAGATTTAAAAATGAAGTAATTTCTATTCATTTAGGCTATAAATATACAAAATAAAAGGTCAGCTCCTAACATAGGAAGTACGAAATTTGCGTAGCAGTGAACGTGTTAAGGGCGAGGTAAACATCCACTAGTTCGTTTGAAGGATGAGTCACATTAGAAAGAGGTGTGGGAAAATGTTTTTTTTTTTCTCCACTTACGCCCTTTCCCCACACCCCCGGCCCATCGCGCCAGGGCGAGACCAAGTGCCAGGATTCAAGCCTATATCTGTACATAGGGATAAACTTGCTCGGGCAAGGGAGGAGTGGAGTCATGTGCGTTTTGGTGATTTTTGACTGAACGTATACACATTATAACTCGACACTATTAGCAAAACAGGGTTGCCAACCTTACGGGATTGGAACAAATTTTAGATAATGTACCTGGCTTGTATATATAGGTCACCATACTTACACACTATCCACGATCCATGCCTCTGTCATAATGAAAAGTCATATATATAATAAGTTGCTTAGCCTCAAGTGTGGATGAGAGTAGTGAGCGAAGCGAGCAGGGTTTACAGCCCTCTTGGTTTAAATTAAAAGCCAATATTAATGTTTCTACTACATACAGAAATTTCCTGTCATTCATGAAAAAACTCTGTCCCCCTACTGCTCATGGGCCAGGATCCAGGATTAAGCTACCCCCACCACCTTGCATTTGCCTCTGTCCTAATCAAAATCTAGCCCTAACAGGGCTCTATAACAAGGGCTAAACCGTTTCTTTGATCTCGGCAATGAGCCGCCAGTTTCACTCTGACGTTACCATGCTGTAACACGCCAGCTGGTAATATTTCGGTAATGTGCGCGCAGTCGTTAACTGGCTGTTGTAACTCGATGGAAAGGCTTCAGTAAAATAAAATTTAGATATTCTTAATCTACATAAAGTACGGAAACTAACAGTATAAAAAACTTTTATTTTAACAGGTATTTCGAATTTTAATAATTGAAAATATTTGAGAATTATCACAGACTGAGATGGAAAAGTTACTACGCGAGGAATGTTTTTAGTTTTGGGTTATAAACAAACTTCCAGCGGGAAAGTTGTAGCCAATTAATTGATCTAAACTATCCAATTCACCGATTTGTGATAAAATGATTACTGTACATCATTATGAAATTGTTTTTTAAATGAGCGCGAGGAGGTGCGGAGCTGCCACTCCCGAAGTACAGTTGTTTGATACGGGAATAACGTTTATGTAGATATTGTTATTTTAAGGTAATAAAGTAAATCACTTGTCCCCAGGTAATTATGCCAGCTAGAAAAAAGTAAGCATTTTATTTTAACATAAACTAACTAATTCTAATTTATAATTAAAATTTGATATTATTGAAGTGGACACAAAAAGTTAAGTTGGAGGTTAACGTTTAAAAAATAATATCATTATTATAAGGTAATTCTTTTAATTAAATATGAAACTCATTTTTTTACGTAATTACGATTTTCTTTTTCCATCATTGATCTCTAATTTAATTTCTTTGAATGTACGTAATAATGATATTACGGAATGGAATAAAAACACTTAAAATTAAATAATAATCCACTTAATTTTTCTATATTCTCAAAAAGTACTCAACTAATTTTATTACAATTTCATAATTTACAAGTACCAGGATTTTTTTAGAGAATATCTTCACTACAAACTAAAAGATTTAAATAGGGTGTCTCCCCCTATACAATAAAAATAAACTGCACGAAATTCCTGCAAACTATAAATCTAAACTTATTTAATACTAGGGGGAACCACTTCCCCGTTGAAAACTTCTATATTCGTAATCATGTTATCTTTTCTTTATAATAAAGGTGTAGGATTAATAATAACCCCAAACCTAAGATGGTAAATAATGTTAAATGTTCAAATCAAATAATTTTGTATATATTATAACAGCAGTTATAATAAAGGTTAAAAGAACCTGTTTATCTGTTATTTTCTTCAATTGGTTGCTATGGTAATAATGTAAATACATGTGTTAGTTCATCAGTTTAGGCCTAACCTAAGATTTTGTCCGACTAAATTTACAAATATAGAAATAAAAAACGTTTTTATCAAAATGAATTCTGGCCTATGCTACTCAGGGATAGTGTAACTTTTTATTAGTAAAACTAATTTTTAAATCAGGTCAGTAGTTCTAGAGATTACCCCCTACATACAAACAAACAAACAATTTTGACCTCTTTATAATATTAGTATTGATTATTTCTTAATTGATATACAAAACATTTGCAATTCGGTTACTTAAGTCAAAGGCATGAAATGGGATAAGCACCTTTAAAATAAAATCAAGCAATAGCGAAGTATTACCAGGTCCACTAGTATTAAATATAAGCTTTGGTTTCTTTTCTCGACCCTTAACACAACCCGAAGATTGGAAAAACGTTTTATGAACGCCTTGTACTTTTTATGACTCTAACTAGGAGTAACATAATTCTACAAATTCCATAATTTTAGAACGTTGGCCGCACTGTTATGAACGAATTCAGTTTCCCCAAAAATATGTTTTTGCGACCTTGATAAAACAAAAGCCACGTGAAACAAGGCGTCCTTGTGGAGAATTATGCAGCACCAGACTGCATAAGGACCGGTTCCCCGCTCCCTCAACCTTCGGATATTTCATTTCACTTCACGATTTCTCTACATGCACTCTCACAATTATATAAGATGATTTAAACTGATTCATAGAAACTACGGAATCCATCTAGATATGGTACCGGATCCGGGTTACTGACTTTGCGACCATACAGAAGATCTATGAAGATTTCAAACAAATATGTTGCATCTGTGGTTTCGTCATTTTGTTCTGTGCTTAGCATGCATCTGTGATTAATGGACGAAGTTAATGGTAACAAATGAATGGGACCAGTGGTTTTGGGAGTTTTTCTCACATTTTGAAACTAGTCGTTAAACTCAAAAATCAAAAACAATTTTCGCAGGGAAATAAATATTATAGAAATTACGGAATCCCTCTTGATATGGGTTACTGACTTTGCATCTATATGGAAGATCTACGAAGAGTTCAAAGAAATGTTGCATCCGTGTATTCGTCAGAAGCGAATTTCCATAGGTAAGATGAGCTAATGTAGTAACCCTTATGATGAGACGGGAGTAGACAATGAGCAACGATCATGGTCTCTAGAACACGTTTTTGGGATAGTTAAAAATGTTATATGTACATATGTATTCGCACTCTAACGGCAGCGTTTTAAGTCCGATTTGGTCCACATTTTGTACACGTCGCTCGGACGAGTTTGTTAGCCAAAAAAATCCAACAACCTGAAGTACGTTTTTTGACCGGAACTATTTTTTGAAACTTTTCGTTCGAGAATGAAACTTTTTTAGAGTTTTATCTAACAAAATAAATGTAGGATATTATTGTGCACATTTTGTTTCTTTACACGACCTTAAGGCTCGCTTGGTTCCTCCAAAATCGATCGAAACGTAAAATACCATAAACGTACCCTGTTCAAATCCACGTGGGGGGTTTTACCGTGAGGCATCTCCCGATCCGAGGTCCAACTGCCAAGTTTGTACATTGCGAGCGAAGCGAAGCAGTCCATAAGCCGAGGTTTCAAGGACGAGGTGCAAACGTAGTGCACCTGCGAGTGGAAAGTAGCAGCACGAAAGATTCGGCTGGTAAATGAGCAACGACCATGGTCTTCAGAACACGTTTTGGGGAGTAATTAAAAATACTATAGGCCCTACACACATATGTGTTCGCACTCTAACGGCCGCGTTTTAAGTCTTATTTGGTCCAAATTTGAAAGACACGTTTATTGTCTAAGTTGCTCGGACGAGTTGGTTAGCCAAAAATCCAACAACAAAGCGCGTTGTTTGACAGGAAGTAATATATTTCTAGATTTCTCGTACTGGAATGAAATTTTTTGGTTATAGAGTAAGTCGGCCTAATTTGGGGAGTATTACCAATTTGGGGAGGTCAAGTTACTTGTATCCAGTAAGTACTGCGATCTAATATATGTTCTGTAAACTAATTTGGCAGCCATTCTAGCTTTTGTGTAAAACAGCTAATGTCTCAACTGAATTGTTAGGTTGTGGTTGGTGTTTTTAGTTTTTGTTCGTTCTCAAAGTTTTCGTAGCAGTTGCGTTCGAGTGTTATCACTAAATGGTAAGTGATATTGTAGCGCCGTAGTGAAGTAACAATCAGCTTTCATCCCCATTTATTTGCTTTAACTTACAGTGAAAAATTCATAGGTTATATTTTAACACGTGGTGCGTCCTAATTTGGGGAGGTGTCGTGATGCCAAATTTGGGGAGCCCCAAATTGAGCTAACCTTACATTTTTGAAAAGAAACACCACTTTCTTCATTTACAGATGGCTCCTAGCAAGCAATGGGATCCTGAGAGAATGAATGCTGCTGTCAACTCTGTTAAAAATAAAGAAATGGGGCCTTTTAAAACTGCTCGATTTATAATGTGCCTCAAACGACGTTAGAGCGTTATGTTAAAATTGCAATCAACGAAGAAGGATCTACTACACCGAGATCGATTGGTAGACAGCCAACTTTGGCCGAAGATATTGAAGAGGACCTAGCAAAATATTGTATCATTATGGAAAATAAGTTTCATGGTTTAACGACGAGAGATGTGCGGGCAATGGTGTTCAAATTAGCTTCATTGAATGGGCTCAAACACAGCTTCTCAAAAACATCCAAGCTCGCAGGGAGAAAGTGGTTAAAAGTTTTGTTTGCATAAACCCAAGTCTTTCTGTAAGACAACCGCATGGACTGTCTTTTTCTAGGGCTAAAGGGTTTAACCCTGAAGAGGTTTCAAATATGTTGAATTGTATGATCGTTGTTTGCAGCAAATAAAAAGCAACCCGTCACGTTTATTTAACTGTGATGAAACTGGAATCACAATTATTGTACAACACAAGCACAGTAAAGTAATAGCACTGAAGGGTAAGCGCCAAGTAGCATCATTGCAGTCTGCAGAACGTGGAGACCTGATGACAGTAATGACTTGCGCAAGCGCTGTGGGATAATTCGTTCAAACAAACAAAGAAATGAAAAATGCAAAGATCGTTAAGAAAGCTGTGTCAAAGAAGACTGATGCTAAACAGGAAAAGACAAAAAAGAAGAGTGTTGGAAAGGAAGATGTTAAAAAAAATTTATAAAGTAGCCCGCAAGTTGATTGATAGCTCATCTGAAAAAGACGATCCAGTCCCATACACTGATGATTCAGCTGAAGATGAAGTGTTATTTTCTGACGAAGACGCCGACGCAGAGTGCATTTATTGTGCAGGACTTTATTCAGAGGACCAAAACGGTGAAGACTGGGTACGCTGTTCATCTTGTTTCAAATGGTGTCATACATCCTGCGATGACATTGGGTCAGCAATATTCGTTTGTGACTTTTGCACCAGACAAAAATTTAAATTTTTGAAAATAAAATAAAATTTAAATTCTGAAACTTTGTAAACTTTCAAACTTTTATTACTTTAACTTTATCATATGTTAACTTATCATATCAAACTTAGAATTATGTAATTAAATTAATAAAACATGTGTTTTACATAAAATGTGTATGGCTTTATCATTTTCCTATACCTTTCAATGTATTTGAGACACCTCCCAAAATTAGGCATACCTGTTCCTAAATTGGGGAAATTTACATTTTTTTGTTTTTAATTACTCTTGCAAAAAGTTTTTCATTTATTTATTTTTAAATGTTTAAAAGGAGTACTTAAAGAGTTGCTGTATCGATATACTGCTTGTTTTAGTTCAAATAAGTGGAAATATCCTAATTACGACCGGTTAAAAAAAACCTCCCCAAATTAGGTCGACTTACTTTATATCTACAAAAAATAATATAGTGGGCGACGTGATCCGTGGCTGTCGCCTCGACGCTGTACGCTGCGAGCGAAGCGAAGCAGTCCATAACCCGAGCCCGCAAGATTGAGGTGCAAACTCGCAAAGTGTGGTGGAACGAAGGCGTGAGTCGAATTATTTACTGCTTCGCTTCGCTCACAGTGAACGAGCATCCCGGCCGTCGCGTCGGCCTGAGAATAGAAGCTGTCCCACGTGGATTTGAATAAGGTACTTTTATGGTATTTTAGATTTAGATTTTTTTTAGGAACCAGATGGGCTATAAGGTCGTATAAAAAACAAAATAATCTCCTACCTATTATATTTGTTAAAATAAAACCACAAAAAATTTCATTCTTGTACGAAAAATCTCAAAAAATATTTACTTCCCGTCAAAAAACGTGCTTTTGGTTGTCGGATCTTTTTGGCTATATTAAAAGTATATATAAATTATATACAAAATTAGAATGACACCTCCAAATCTTATTTGGGGATCGGTGCTCATTTACCATTCCCGGCCTCAGGTACTACCACAAAAGTCACTGCACTGGCTCATATTTCCCATAAAAATTCGATAAAAGGCATAAAATAATAAACAAATAATTCGACCACGCAGCTGAAGCGCTGACGCGAGTTGATCAAATTTCCAAAATTAAGTTTACATGTTTCAGGGGTTCAACCAACTATTGGGGAAATTGATCCACTCATGAAAGCGATGAATAGTAGAATTTGTTTGCACATGAGACTCTAGCTTCGATTCGTTTGCACCCCATCCTTGACTTATGGACTGCATCGCTTCGCTCTTAAACTTGGACGTTGGGCCTCGGATCGGAATATGCCCTACGGCAACACCCCCCCCCCACGTGGATTTGAACCGGGTACATTTATGGTATTTTATGTTTTGATCGATTTTGACAGAACCAAGCGAGCTATAAGGTCGTGTAAAAGAACAAAATGTGCAGAATAATATCCTGAATTTATGTTTGTATATAAAACTCTAAAAAAGTTTCATTCTCGTAAAAAATCTCAAAAAATAGTTACTTCCTTTCAAAAAACGTAATTCCAGTTGTTTATTTTTTTTTTTCTAACGAAGTCGTCCAAGCGACGTAGACAACCAACGAACGAAATTTGGAACGAAATTTGGACCAAATCGGACTTAAAATGCGGCCGTTAGAGTGCGAACACATATATATAATTTTTAATAACACCCCAAAACGTGTTCTGGGGACCATGATCATTGCTCATGTACCACTCCCGGACCTTAGGTCTCACTGCAATAGCTCATCTTTCCTATGGAAATTCGCAAAAAATCTTTATACTTTTAAATATAGGATTTGACATTGTAGTACGACCATGTCTGCTCTAAGGTTAGGGAAGGTAGGGAGGGATTATTGAGAATCCGTAATTTTTTCGGAGTATGTATAAAGTTATGTTTGGCCGATATGTCGCTATTTTTATCTTTTGATTCTTGTAGGGGTATTATTGGTGTTGCCACAAGACTGAAGTTGTTGTTCTGGTGATGACCAATTTGACTTTCCCACTATACTATACTAGTATAGAGAAAGTATAGTGATCGAAAATAAATCGATGTGGAAATATTCGTTTTGGGACCACCTGAGTTAAAAAAAGTGGTTTTTACAAAATATCTGTCTGTATGTCTGTCTGTACGTCTGTTTGTGTTTCTGTCTGTCTGTATGTATACAAACCTAGAGAGAAAACTATTCTACCGATTTCGGACAAATTTGCACCAAACATGACAATTTTTCCTGTATAGATGCACGAAAAAGGTTTTGAAAAACAACCCTCTTTTTGGCTAAAATATCAGTTATTATTTTCTTATAAAAAAACTACTCTAACGATTTTGATAAAATTTGGCTTATTTGTAGTGTTTAATGTACCCTACCATACGCGAGAAACAGCAACTTTCTCAAAATTCTCGTTCAGCTAATAATAATAACTGATTTGTGAGGGTTTTTGGCCGAAAAGAAGTTGTTTTTTCCAAAATTTTCAAAACTTTTTTCCTGCATCTACGCAGGCCTAATCGACGTGTTTGGTGCAAATTTGTTCGAAATCGATCGAATAGTTTTCTCTTTAAAATAATAATATTTATTAGTTACTCTCCTGCTTTAATACAATTACGAAGTCACAGTGAATCTGTTTAATAATTTAAATATGTTTGTGAGAAAGTATTTGAAAGTTCCTGGTACCGTTTATTTAAATTCTTGAGCATTTTAAAATTGTGTTTTTCTTCTCCTTTTTCCATAATTATTATTGAAAAGTTATGTTGTGCTTCCCACGCACAGGCCTCGTGTCTATGTGGGCACTTATCCATGGACAATAATTTGTAATTTTTTTTTGTAAAATTGTATTTATGGAAAATAAATAAATTCCGATCCCAAAACCGTGCGCTTCTGACACCGCCTTTCACATGACATCTCATCCCTGTTGACAGCAAACAATGAAAGTTTTAATTTAGCACTCACACGGACGCTAACAATGACGACTACGCACTTCACACCATGTGCGTGAACACATTCTATTCTATAAATAGCACACGGTTTAATTAATTGTGGGAATTATAATGTTATTATTGGCAGCTTGCTATTGGCAGGATCTCTGAATACCGGGAAGTCCAGTAAGAGGAAATATTTGCCAAGCAGATGAGGTCACGTGACAGTAGGCCTCGTGCAAAGCTAGTTCAAACATTAAATCGATTGAATAATAGTTTTGTAAAACATTTATTAGTGTTTATTAATTCGGAACAAAATTGTCAAATTTACTAAGTAATGAAGGTGGCTTATACAGGGTGGACCAGCTAAAGTGTGACAATAGCTAACTTTTAAAATACGATTCGGACAAAAATGTTTAAATACAACATTTGCCCTTAATTTTTGATACCTTTTGGACTGTGTATAAATTTTTTTCAAAATCCCTCATTTTCAATCCAAAATGGCGGTTAACTTCATTTTTTTTAATGGAAACCCCTCATTTGTATGACGTTTGTGGATTTTATGGGCAATTTTAAGACTTTTTTGTTCTTTACATTTTTTTGATAAACCTAACGGTTCTCCTGTAAAATGAAGTCGAAGTTTCATTTTCTTACAGCTAACCACTCATAAAGGTTACAATAACCAACATCTAAACCATGCTTCAGACAACAAACTTTTTTAAATTTAAATTAGTACAATAAAACATCAAACCATCACCTTCCCATAAAATTTAACTAAAGCTTTCAAACGCAATTGAGCAATTTAGGACACATACTAAAATTAGTATTGTTGAAGTGGTTTGTATTTAAATGCCTTTGAAATAAAGCAGTCACGCTGGTTATCTTTTTACAACAATGCAACAGCTATTTCCGGATTCTTCATTGTTGCCTTTTAATCAAGTTAAAACCACAGTACTGATAACTTCTAAGGTACTGACTTTCAAATTTATTGTGTTTTTGTGTGAGTTGTATTTGCAAAATGTATGCATATGAAGAAGCTTACAGTATGTTCCTCATATTAGGAGAGTGTAGAGGAAACTACAGAGATGCATCAAATTTGTTTTCGGTGCGTTTTCCAAACCAACTACCAAAGTCTCGAATGGCCTTTTTTAAGACTAAAGAACAGGTTCTTCATAATGGGTCTATCCATACTGATAAAAAAAAAAGGGCTAAGAAAATGGTTTAGAAGTTGGTTATTGTAACCTTTATGAGTGATTAGCTGTAAGAAAATGAAACTTCGACTTCATTTTACAGGAGAACCGTTAGGTTTATCAAAAAAATGTAAAGAACAAAAAAGTCTTAAAATTGCCCATACAATCCAAAAACGTCTTACAAATGGGGGGTTTCCATTTAAAAAAATGAAGTTGGTCGCCATTTTGGATTGAAAATGGCCAATTTTGAAAAAAAATTATACACAGTCCAAAAGGTATAAAAAATTAAGGGCAGATGTTATATTTAAACATTTTTGTCCAAATCGTATTTTAAAAGTTAGCTATTGTCACACTTTAGCTGGTCCACCCTGTATAAGAAGTGGAACGTTACTAGGAATATTAATACGCGAAAATTTCAACTTAGAAGCGAAAGGCAGTTTAGTATTACAAAGCCTTACAACGTTTTGTACTCTAAAACATGTATTTAGGTTCCTTCATGAAGTATAACGAATTGCCAAAAGAAATTAGAAGTTGTTATATCCTATCCTATACTACTAAACGAGGGATTTCTGTATGTATCCAGATTTGAAAACGTCTCTAACGATTTTGAACAAACTTCGCATATAAGGGTTTTAAGGTGCATAGAATCGATTGCGCTAGGTCTCAAACTATAGACAAATGAATATCATACGAATTTTTACAAAATTATTTATCATTTAATTCATCACTGCAATAATAGCCTATAAAAAAAGAAGAAATAAACAAAGTAAACTAGATCTGTAACTAAGAAAGCAAAAAAAAAAAAAAAAAAAAAAAAATATGTATATTTTCACTTACAAGTGCCTTTTGACAGATAGATGTTTCTAAATTAAAAGAAATAACTCCATTTTTCTGAGTGCTCCTCACACAAACTCTACATATTATTTCAATGTAGGCCTAAATTATACAATAATATTAATGTAGCAATACGGTTTCAATGTTTTTTTTGTTGCCTATTTATTAAATAAATGGATTGGTCCACTGAATATAATTATAAAATAAATATAAAACTATATACCAATAGAACATTTTGCTAAGTAATATCATTGTAGGAACGAAGTTCCTTGACGAGGGGAAATAACAAATAGGAAATGTAATGCGTAACGAAAAAAGGGTTATTAATTGGTTGCTATGGTAACGACAGATAT
Source organism: Philaenus spumarius (assembly GCA_018207615.1). Taxonomy (NCBI): domain Eukaryota; kingdom Metazoa; phylum Arthropoda; class Insecta; order Hemiptera; family Aphrophoridae; genus Philaenus; species Philaenus spumarius. The sequence goes on from JAGFPH010001287.1 coordinate 186,467, forward strand.
AAAATACGAGTAACGGAAAATCGTTACCAAATTGGTTGCTTTGGCAATGAATGTAAATACATTCAAGAAACATGTGTTTTTGTTCATAAATTTAAATTAAGAGACGATCGGTTCCGTCCGGCGTAGTTCAGATATTATCGTCAAGCGCTGAAATACACTCAATAAACATAAAATGTCGGTTCATCAGTCTAGGCCTAACCTAAAATTATTGTGTGTATATTTAATTTATTTTACCTGCTCATTTTATTTACTACTAGGGGAGGCCCCTGCGTGCTCCGCACGCCAACCCCGTTGGAACCTTCTATCACAGACTATAGATTATAGAATTGCAGACTATAGAATTAGTAATTCTGTAGTTTGTGCTTCTACACACATCATTATCCTATACTCTAATACGAGCAATGTCTGTTTGTTTGTTGGTTTGTTTGTGTGTTTGTGTGTTTGTACGAGCAATCTCGAGATCCAGCGGAAGGATTTTGCTGAAAGTTTGGGATTAAAGGCTTTTGGGACTAAAAAATCGATTGGTGAAAACCACTACCTCAGGAAAACTCGTATTTTTCTGAAAAACTCATTTGAAAATTGAAAATTTTTAACATTGGGGTTATGTAATTTAAAATCAATAGGATACATATGACAAACATCAGCTGTTTCCTATAATATTTCCATCAGCTGTCTCCTATAAATGTTTCCATTTAATTTGCTCGTTTAGATTTATTTTGTAAGTATTAAACATAAATAATTTGTCTTAAAGGTTAGAATTGTTTTAAGCTTGAAATCAGCTGACCCGTGCTAATATTTCGCGAGTTATGAGTAGGCCTACAAAACAGTACTTACCTGATTTGTATTTACATACATTTTCCTATAAAAAAAACACAATTAAAAAAAATACCGAGTAATGCTCGGTCGCCCAGGTACTGTTAGTAATATAACATCAAAGTAAGATGGAAAATAATGTTAAATCAAATTATTTTGTATAATTTATAAAAGCAGTTATAATAAAGTTTAACAGAACCAGCAAGGCTCAGGTCTACAGTTTAATAAAAACCTAATTTAAAAGTTAGAAATACAATTTTAATTGCTTCACAGTTTGAAATCAGCTCTTAATGGAAATATTAGAGCAAACAGCTGATTACTCTATCAACAATAAACATATTTATTTAGTATGGCGCTCCCATTGCCCTAAAATATTTATTATAGTGTGTGTTGTTTTTACTTCAACAGATGGCGTTGTTCACAAAAACCTATCTTAAAAGTTAGAAATACAAATATTTGTTTTAAGTTTGAAATCAGCTGATAGTGGAAATATTATAGGAAACAGCTGACTACTGTTATTATTATATTCAATAAACATATATAATGGCGCTTACATTTTTGTTAAATATTGAGTGTATTTTTTGTTGTTTTTATGTTCAATAAATGATGTTTCTTTAAAAAAAAGTATACTAAACCTGCTTGTATTCGAATGTAATGTTGTATACAAATTTCAAAGTAATCGGTGAAGAACTTTCGGAGATTTGAGATTTTGAACAAACGAACATTTATATTTTTATTTATAGACCAGTAAGGCTCAGGCCTACACTTAATCAAAAACCTCACCAAAAAGTTAGAATTACAAACAATTTTATCATAATTTGAAATCAGGTGTTAATATTGATTACTCGCTATCAATTACCGTATATTATCAATAAATAGGCCTAATATTAAATTATATTATGACTTACATTTATTTTTAATTAGGATGTATAGTAATAGCAAAGCGGGAGTACCGATGGACCACCATGCGTGCAAGGGGACTTGACCCGGCCTCCATCGGTGCTCCCGCTTTGCTACCACTATAACATAGTATTTTCTTATTTTTAAATTCCTTAACTCAAGTTTTTATTGGTTTGTGTGTGTTGAAACATGTGTTGGTTCAGTCTATGCCTAACTTAAAATATTATTTTGTACCGAGCTGGACATCCGAAGCAACTGTTTTATATGTTATTTTATTCAATTGGTTGCTATGGTAATGAATGTAAATACATTCAAGAAGTTGGTCCATCGGTCTAGGCCTAACTTGAAATTATGTTTGATTTATTTAACATGCCTTAACGGCAACATACACACATAATTTATGTTTTTGTGCACATCTTTGAATGATATAAGTTTCATCTTTCAATTGTCGTTTTTTAGGTTTTCATAATGCTGCTTATTTATTGGTATTACAGCTGTTAGATGGTATGGGTTTAACGTCCAACTTAATCCTGTGAATTTGTTGTGACTAAATTTACAAATATTGAAATAAAAAATGTTTTTATCAATATGAATTGTAGCCTCTGTTACTCAGGGATAGTGTAGCTTTTTCTTAGTAAAACTATTTTTTCAATCGGTTCAGTAGTTCCAGAGATTACCACCTTTAAAAACAAACAAATTTGACCTTTTTATAGGAAATAGCTGACTACTGTTATTATTATTAGTCAATAAACATATGTAATGGCGCTTATATTTTTGTTAAATATTGAGTATATTTTTTGTTGCTTTTATGTTCTTTAGATGCTGTAGTTTTTCAAAAAGTATATAAAACACTCGTCGATTCAAATGCAATGTTGTGCTAAAATTCCAAAACAATCGGTGAAGAACTTTCGGAGATTATCGATTTTGAACAAACGCACATTTACATTTTTATTTATATAGAAGATATTTACATTAAGCATATAATATGTACCAAGTTTGATTGAGGTCTCTAGCTCCATATCAAGAAAACGAATTATTATTTATTTTTAAGGGCAGTTTTCCTACTAACCCTTAGCTCAAGTAATCGAAATGGCTTTCTTTCTTACTAACAACTCTCTTCGCCCGCCAACAACTGCGGTGACATGGTGATGCCAATGCGAACCACAAGTTCCCAAATTTTGTTCAAATTATTTAAATTTAAAAAAATGTTTTAATAGTAATTTTTACGGAATGATGATTGGTTTGGACAGAGGCACTTGGTTCTAAGTTGGGTGGTGGGGGTAGTTGTGACCTGTACATAATGTAAGACATAGATTGAAATAGACACGCAATGTCCCCAACATTTATTTGTCCACAAAATCCCTAAGTTTGGCTATAATTTTTACATTTTTCAACAGCAATTTTAAATACTTTTGGAATAAAAAGTAGCCCAATACTCCTCCCAATAAAAATTCTCTGAATACTCCTCTACATGTTGATGAATGTTTCGTCAAAATCAGCTCAGTCGTTCCGGAGATAAGCCCGGCCAAACAAACAGACATACAACAAATTTATAAATGTGTGTTTGTGTGTTGGTATGTGTTAGAAAAAAGCTTATATTTTGAAATCACAAACAGAGACTTCATGAACTTCGACTTCGATACTGACACTTCGATACTTTTTATTTTATGTATCGACTAAGAATATTATGTACAGAATTTCAGCTCTGTAGATTGTAGGGATATTTTGTTTGGGTGTAGTTAGGTCTACTTTATTTTAACATCTTAGATGGTAGTGATAAAAATTTAATTGGTCTACTTTTTCCATGTAATATTTATGGAATAAATTAACCAATTTTACTCTCTCTAGCTTCAATGTGAGTCAAATAATGAATATTTAATACGCAAATAATCAAAATGCGAAAGCTAGACATTTGTTATGTATTACATGAAAAACAATTGTGCAAAATAAAACTATTTTCTCGTGGGAATTACAAATAATATAATATACAGGGTGATTCAGTAAAGCGTAGCGGGCTATGCAGATTCAGATTCTACATGCAAAAATAAGTCGAAAATTTAGAATAACATTTTTTCGATTTCGGCTTAGTTTAGCCATAATCCGCCATTTTGTTTTTTTACAAAAACTCACTGTAACTCTGGAAATAGATAAGATATCGACTTTAAATTTGGAATAGCATTTTATATGTTACGATTAACAAGTGTACCAAACAATAAGAATT
>JAGFPH010001287.1:200400-216554 GCA_018207615.1 Philaenus spumarius
AGGGTTATGTAATAATTTTATTATTGTTTGAATTAATCCAAAATCGCTTAAAAATAACTTTAAAAGCGGACGGAGACTGTTGCATTGTTGTGGCAGACTTTAGCCGCATGCCTTGGCATGCACTGCAACTAACCTCCAGCGGTCACGTATCACTAAAGCTGCCATATCTCAGTTAATATTCGTCCAAGATTAAAAAATAAGGTTTCAATCGATTTGTAATTAAATTACCTTAAAAAAGGTATTCTTGTAAACATTTTGTAAAACCAACGGTTCTTTAGTTATTTAAGAAACAAAATTTTAAATGGCCGCCATTTTGTTTTATGAATTTGAAAAATTGTAATAATTTATTTTTTACTTTGTATAGTTGCCATAAATGTTTGTGCAAAGTTTCAATTTCTTATGTTTAACCATTTTTTAGAAAAAAATTAATAAGTGAAAAATAAAAATGGCGGCTGTGTGAGTAACTAAGGACTTCCGGACAATTTAAATATGATATTTAGATATGTTTCTAACCAAGAAACAATGCCCTAAAATATTGGTAGGGAGTTCTGAAACACCCAGTATACAAACATTCAATGACACCCCAAAACGTGTTCTGGGCACCATGATCGGCGCTCATTTACTACTTCCGACCTTAGGTTTTACCATAAGGGTAATTGCAATATCTCTTCTTACCGATTTAAATTTGCCAATAAACGCGGTTTCTGTAAGTAATGTTAAAGTTAGACGCCATCTAAATATCTAAAATGGCGGTAATCTTTAAAAAATTCACAAATTCGGTTTTATCGCCCACATCAATTAAGGCAAGTCCCCCATTTAAACGCTTTGGTGGCACACTTGAAAATATATGTATGTACGTAATACATAATTATGTATACTGTAGCATTATGTCACATATCTCTGCCAATATCTGACTCTTTTTAGTTATGGTTTTACTTTCTCACTATACTATAGTATAGAGAAAGTATAGTGATCGCAAAAAAATCGATGTTGAGATTTTTGTGGAAATATCCGTTTTGGGACCACCTGAGTCCAAAAAAGTGGTTTTTACAAAATGTCTGTCTGTATGTATACAAAGCTAGAGCGAAAACTATTCCATCGATTTCAAACAAATTTGCACCAGACATGTCAAGTAGGCCTGTATAGATGCACGAAAAACGGTTTTGTAAAATTTTGAAAAACAACCCCCTTTTTGGCAAAAAAAACCCATACAAAAATCAGTTATTATTTTGTTTATAAAAGAACAGCTCTAACGATTTTGATAAAATTTTGCTTATTTATAGCATGTAATGTACCCTACCATATGCAAAAAACCGCATCTTTCTAAAAATTCTCGTTTAGCTAATAATAATAATAACTGATTTGTGGGAGTTTTTTGGTCATAAACGGGGTTGTTTTTCAAAATTTTTCAAAACCCTTTTTCGTGCGTCTATACAGGCCTAATTGACGTGTTTGGTGCAAATTTGTTCGAAATCGATTGAATAGTTTTCTCTATAGATAATAATAATAATATTTATTAGTTAATCTCCTACTTTAATCAAAAATCACCTCTCCTACCCCACCCTACAAGTCATAGTGAATCTATTTAATAATTTAAATATGTTTGTGAGAAAGTATGTGCCAGTTTCTGGTACCGTTTATTTTATTATCTAAGGCAAAGGCTTTAAAGTACGTGATACTAATATGTTGTTTTTAAAAATCTATATCAAAGTCCGGTTGAAAGAACTAGCTCATAACACGTGGGCCCTATGGTGTGGAGAATGTTGGGAGAGATATGTTGGTAAATGATTGCTAACAATTTGGCCTGTCCACTCGGACAACCGACTGTCCCCGCTGATAACGCTCTTATCACTTGCACTGGGCACTTCCGTCCTTCTATCCTGTCTGTGCGGGGCGTGTGTTTTGCGTCAGATTATTTACTGACGACAAAATATTGTCAGAAACAAATTGAACAAACAGTGAGTGGAAGATAACATTGGTTCAGTAAATTTAACAAATCGATGGGCTAAACGAATCTTTTCTTTAATTCAATCATTCGAGAATCCACTCACTAACAATGAATTAATTTCTCTCTATAATATATTAATAACTTCTAAAAAATTTGATCTATCAATATGAAATAAAAAGCAATTAAAAGATAATATTTTTATCTTTATTTAAATATATAATAACGTATATAAATAAAAGTTTATACCAAATAGGCCTACAGTTTTGTAGTCCTTGTAGTTGTACACATTTACCGAGTTAAAAATTCCCGTCAGCATAGTTATGTAGGTCTAAATAAAATCTATCTATATATTAAAAGAATTTATGAAAACTTGTGCAGTCAGTACGGCCATTCTATCCAGCCGATTTCCTTATTTTTTTTTTAATTGCAGGTAATCATTCACAGATATGTCATCAAGCATTACAAATCATGTATCTTTCGCCTACAAACGTTATAATCAAATGCAAATTTCTGCTGTGTATTCCTTATGGGGGGGTTTTTTTGGTTCTTTGTCCACTTTGCGTTCGTATACCGTTCATCCGATTGCTTTTAAATTTTGCATAGTAACACAGGTTAACCCTGGGAAGGTTTTAGGCCATTTACCGAAGTCCTAGGACATTAGGCCTACGCCCCAGTGGCCCTCAAAGTTTCAATGTTAATCTTATGGAAGAAAGATTTCTATTGATTTTATTAGGGGCACAAAAACAGCTGTTCGTATAAAAAACTTAGCAACACATCATGTTTGTTTACTTTCATTACCATAGCAACATTACTTAGAAAATTTGAAGAGTATTACCTTTTTGAGGTTACATTGACAAACTAAAAACAAACACAAACAAAAATCAACGAAAAATGCTAACTATATTTCAATTCAATTCAAACATTGGTTGTTACAAACCTATTATATATAAAACAGCTAATTTGGATCAAAAACTGAACATAATCATTCACAGATATGTCAAGTCTTATATATTATCATCCGTTCAGCCGCTATTCACCCGAGAAGGAGCTCCGGTATACAATCCTTCAAATTTCCCATGTTAATCTTATGGAGATAATGTTTAATGAGTTTGAGTCAGCTGCCAATTAAAACAGCTGATTTATGCTCGGTCACCTATGTACAAACGAGCCAAAGATTAACGAGATTCTTTACCGAATTTTCCACCTGCGAGCGAAGCGAAGCAGCCATCTGAGGCCGAAGGCCGAGCCGGGGTTGGGACGCGGAGCGTCCAGGGGCACAGCCCCTAGTTATTTTTTAAATAGTTCTTTTTTACATGATGTATTTCTGATGTGCATCTAATGAATCTGCCTGTGATTTTTCACGGGGGTTTACTAGTGCCTACACAAAAAATAAGGGTTGGTTAGATTATTTCAATATTGCGAAGAACGAAGGATCAAAGCACAGTTCAGGTTGCTCTCGTATGGCTGCTGTAGTGGCAACCAGCTTGAACGTTTATCCCGTAAGAGTAATTTTAAATTTAAAACCATTTATTTCGTTTATTTTTTGTCATCAAATTGTTTGCAAGGTCTCATTTCAACCACAGTCACAATACGCATCCGTTTTACGTTTTACATTTTTTTTTAATTTCTTTCATTTGTCACGCAATTTCCATTTTTGAAGTACCAAGTTTAACTTTTTTTTACACAGTACAAAATGTATAATTCAAAGTGAATCGCAAGCCGGATCCGCAATTTTATAAACAATATTCAGTTTTTTTTCAGCGCTCAATTACTCGTACAAAAGATGGAATTGTAAAATGGATTGATATGAGGCAGTGTCAAAGCGCTCAGCTGCAAAAAATTGCACTGTTTAGATAAGGCTACAGAAAGAAGCGCTGGCGTCGCCGGCTGCTTTCTCGTTTACTGCAGCACATGGGCGCCCATATGATATTTTCTACGGGGGGAGGGGGGGGGTCTAGACCGGTGTATGGGGCTTAACACGTTCACTGCTAAGGACGCACATGTGAGCTTGACACTGAACACGATGAGAAGTGGCCGACGCACAGTGCATTGAACGCCAACCCCCGTATGTAACCCCAACCGTGACTTCATAATTGTATTAAAATAGGAGATGGGATAGTAAATTAAAGTAAGAGAGTAAATAATAAATATTATTATTATTACCTAAAGTGAAAAAGGCCGACGCACAGTGCATGCACGCTAACTCCCGTATTGGGAGTATTTTCAATACACATTGCATTGCTTGCTTCGCACGCCAATTTCAAGCCTATGAGCTATGGACGCTTTGAAATATTAGTGATTATTACGTAGAAAGGTTCAAAAATAAAAATAAAGTAATTTATAATCATTTAGACTATAAATATGAAAAATAAAAGGTCAGCTCCTAGCATAGGAAATATGAAATTTGCGTAGCAGTGAACGCGTTAAGGAGTACCCTATCCTCCTTCTGCAAAAGGAGTCCAGGGATACTTTTGACGTCCCCAAGAAAACTTTTAAAATCTGGGAAGCCAATTTGGCTGTCCAGGTGAAATATTAACCCACACAGCATTGAGTTTGTATCTTTACACCGTCAGTGAATACACAAAGACATGTAACACGCCTAGAGGCCGCACCAAGTAGTGACCCAACAGCTCATGCTTGAACTCTTGTAAAAAATAAAATAAGTATATGTAAAATCAAACGGCACATAACAATTAAAACATATTTTAGTGCTAATCTCTTTAAAGAAAAATACCTGACTATAATTAATAATATACATATTTTCCTTTCCATGGGAGCTAGGGGTGGAGGGGGTAGCTAATTTTTCGCTAATTGTATAGTTTCAGAAATTACAATCCAAGCTTTCAGAAATAGGCCAGCTGCGTTCGACCATCTTCAAAAGTGCATGTCGATTCACCAGCTTTGAAATTACCTCCCTGAAGCATGTCAATAAATAATATGCACAGGTATCGTAAGGGGCTGGGGAGGTAAATGATTAGTCAAAGTTAGGGGAGGCTAAAAGTTAGGGTGAAAATCCATAACGACAGCAAAGCGTTTACCGGGTTTCTGCAAGGCCGCCATTGTGTTTTCTGCACGCGACCATATGCTTCTTTTATAATATTTATAAAAACCTTTGATGGCTTCAGTAGGCTATTTGGCCTAAACACCGGGTTAAGTGAAAAAGAGCGGTTTATTTAAAAAGAAAAGTACATAATTGGCCTAGCTTCGATCTGTATTATTTACTGACGCAAATTGTATAAATAATACAATATGACAGGGCTACTGTACTGAGGGCGTAACTGGAATAACCCATCCGTGACTTAATGGGCCGTATGAATAAAAATGAGCAAATACTTACTCAACTTTTTTGGAGCAAATACTCTAATAATAATGAATAAAGATGAGCAACTGCTTATGCTTTTACTCAAAAATATCAAATGCCACCTTTTGCTCTGAGTCTGAGCTTTTGCTCCCGATCCCTGTATGAATAAAAAGAAAAAAATACTCCAAAGTGTGAGCAATTGCTCTTGAAAACCTGAGTCTGGTCAGTAGTAGACTCAAGTTTTAAAATGGCACAGTTACCAATTAATTTGTGTCATGAAAAAGTGTACAAGCATCGTTGGTCAGTAGTAGACTCAAGTTTTAAAATGGCACAGTTACCAATTAATTTGTGTCATGAAAAAGTGTACAAGCATCGTTTATGTTGTGAAACAAGAGACTATAAAACTTTATATCCTTCGATGAATTCAATTTAGCTCGGATTAGTGAATATTTTCTGGGTCTGAGTGAAGAAACAAGAGGTTTAACCTCCAAACAAAGGATGCAAATATTTTTGCGGTACATGGCAAATCCAGGATATCAGTCAGGGATTGCAAATTAATTTAACCTTAATCAATCTACTGTGTGCAAAACCATCAAAGACGTTTCGAATGCTATTGTTCAGAAAGCTCACCTATGGGTTAAATTTCCGTGTTCTCAAGAAGAAATAAATATTGAAAAGGCCGAGTGGCTAAACCGTTTTAAATTTCCCTCGTGTATTGGTGTAGTGGACTGTACACACATTCAGATTTTAAAACGGTTTTGCTTTTTTAATGTCCAAGTCACATGTAATGCTAAAGAATACTTTACAAGCATTAATCCTAGCTGGCCTGGTTCGGGGTGCATGGTGCCAGAATTTGGAAAAATTCAAATGTAAGAGCAAAACTAAGAACTTTTAATAATTGTGTTTTATTAGGTGATTCTGGCTATGGTGTTGAACCATGGCTTATGACACCATATATTAATCCTCAAACAAACCAGACAAAAAAATACAATAAACAAGATAAATATACAGTATAAATAAATAAGATTTAAACAACCATAATTTGTACATTTTAACAAATTATATAAAATTTAATTTAAATTTATTAAAAAATAATATGTTTATTTTATAAGTCTATATTAATAATTTCAAGCAACTGTCAAGCTACTGCGTCATCTGTTTCATATTTGCCCGTTAACTGTTTTTTCTTTTTGGCTTTTCTTTTTTATCAAATATTTTTGAAGCAGAATCAAAAATTTGTTGGATCTCTTTCTCAATAGGTCTAATATTTGCTTGCTCAGGACGAGTTACTCCAAATACCAAAGCCCCTGTAAGAAAAATGAAATTTACAATATTACTTTTTCATGAATAAATTTAGGTCGGTAGACCTATTATTAAAATTTATAATACTGTATAGTCATAGTAAAAGTAAACTAAAGGAACATTTAGAAAATAATGTTTTTTCTATTTTGTAGTTTGGTATTAGGCCTAATAGTAAATAAATTACACTTACCTGGAGTTTGAATTATATTAGGGTTAGAATCGGCTTGCATCAACTCCATTAATATCTTTTCCCATGAATTCAACTTAAGGGTCTGCTGTAGTGGCAGCCATCTTGGATTTTTATCCCATATGAGCAATGTTAAATTTCAAACCATTTATTTCGTTTATTTTTATCATAAAATTGTTTGCAAGGTCTCATTTTACGCACAGTCACAATACGCATCCGTCTTGCAATTTACATTTTTTAAAATGCTTTTGATTTTGACATTTTGTAAGTACAAAGTTTGAATTTTTTTCCTAACACAATAAGAAATTAATAACGAAAAATAATTTGCAAGAAGGATCCGAAATTTTATAAAGAATATTCAGTTTTTTTTCAACACTCAATTACAAAAGATAGACTTATAAAATGGTATGAAATGAGGCAATGTCAGCGCAAGAAATTGCACTGTTTAGATAGGGATATAGTGAGAGGCGTTTGCGTTTCGGTGGATTTCTCGTTTACTGGAGCAGACCCTTAATAGGCCTGTTTCCAGTTTTATTTCTGTCGGTTTTTGTCTTCAATCGACTTTTCATATTGTTTTTTTTAATTTGCTTTGAGGTTATAGGTTTACCAAAATTTTGTTGGTAAACACTAGTGAGATTTTTTAGCGCCTCATTCTTGTTATACATGATTGTAGGCACTTGAGATTTTTCTAAGAGCTCTGGAAACTTTTTCAGAGTTTTTGTAAAAAAAAAGTAATGAACTATTTTCAGACATATTACCTTTACCATTTTCAAAATCACAGTCGAAGTCTGAATTTCCAGAACTGGACATAGTTATAATTATTTATTAGTAATAATACATTTGTATTAATAATTATTCTTATAAAACAGAGACCCAGTACTCAAATTTTCGAACATAACCTTTATGCTTTGTATTATTTCATAGTTGAAATCAGCTGTTTGATATAAATATCTCTTAGTTGAAATAAATGCTCAGTTTTCTTGAGTAAAAGGTATGAGTATAAGGTGTGAGTGTAAGGTAATGGTTATTCATATTAAAATGAGCATTTGCTTATACTCAGACATTTTACTCAAGAGCAAAAACTTTTACTCAGTGCTCATACCCACGAGCATTTACTCTAGTTTTATTCATACGGCCCAATAGTTACATTACATTTAAAAACTTTCTTCCATAAAGGTATTTGTAAACATCACATACACACGGACAGACATAAAGCAGAGCGAGGCAGGACACATGTTACATTGTATTATTTGCTGTTTTTAGTTGACAAATAACCCCGTAAAGCTCGGACAGTCGAAGCTGGACACCCTGTATGTAACAAATGAAGCGTGTTTTGTCTAACGGGCCGCTATAACGGAGGTTCTAGGTGTTGTGCGCATTTTTCGCCTGCCAAAGTTTGTTTCCCCAAGGGTTAACCCTTGTCTCACCCTAGTCAAACGTCAACCTGATGGACTGTGCGGTATTTTCTCTAAATTCCAGTTGTGCGGAATCTTCGCGACACCATCCCTCCGTCTCCCATCCATGAAGAAGGTTTTGCCCAGATTTTTTCCCGAGAAATCGCCAGAAGATATTTTAGGGCCTTCTAAAAGTACCAAAACGGCTTTGTATTTTTGTAACAAAGTCATGCAGAATAATTCCATTTGGAAGATGGGGGAAGTTGTTTTAATGTAAGCGTAAGTCAAGTTTCATATCAAACTAAACTCTAAAGTTTTATTCGAGTAAAATATTTTCAAACTGTATGAAAAAAGATAGACTTATTCCAAAATTACGTTCATTACAAATTTATAAAATTTAGTATACCGGGTGTCTTAAAAGTCCCCCCACCATATTATTTTTTTTATTAATGTGAATACAGATTTGCTTTCGGGATTGTTAACATGACCAAAAATTGAGTTTTTTGGTGTAGGCTATCGTAAATTTCAACCCCTCCCCCAAAAATGGGGTATTTTTGGGAGAACCCCTATTATTGAGTGATACCTCATTTTAAAGGCCTTCATAAGAGAAAAAGATTGGCCCAAATCGGAGGTCTGTATGTTGACTCTATCCAACATAATGGTCAATCAAAGTTATAATTATTCCCTATTTAAATAACATAAAAACGTTAAACATGATGCATCTGTTATTTTTTTTTACAGGGGTTTCATTCAGTAGGGCACTCAATCTAAGTTATAAAACATAGTAATTAGTCATTCAGGGTAAGTACACTGAATTACGATGTAGTTACATTGAATTACTAATTACTATGTTTTATAACTTAGATTGAGTGACCTACTGGATGAAACCCCTGTACAAAAATAACAGATGTATAATCTTTAATATTTTGTTGTTATTTAAATAGGGGGAAAATATAACTTCGATTGGCCATTGCGTTGGATAAAGTCAACATACAGACCTCCGATTTGCGCCAAACTTTTTCTTTTATTAAGGCCTTTAAAATGAGGCATCGCTCAATAGGGGTTCTCATTTAAAATTTTCGACTTACCCCCCGAAATACCCCATTTTTTTTGAGAGTTACGATACACCAAAAAACTCCACTTTTGTTCATGTTAACAACCCCCAAAGCAAATCTGTATATTTACATTAATAGAAAAATAATTAGGGGGGGGGGGGACTTTTAAGACACCCGGTATACTTGAAAACATAACAACTGTTTCAAGAGCTTTAGTGGTTATTGTTGTAGCTAATCTATTTTTACAAAATGCTTAAATAGACAGCTTAGTTGAACCCTAGGATCGATCTTTATTTGCATACTTCTGCATGTTTACTTGTATAATTGCATTGTGAGTGTGGGTGTGGGTATGGGCAATGCAGAGTGTATCTCCACACAGATACATCAGCATCAGCCTGTATTAGGTTATGTTCGTGTCAATCTGTTGCAACACTTGTTGACGACTTCATGCAAAATGTTTGTCGGTCAGTGAAGAGGAGCGGGTAGGGGAGGGGATATGTTATTTTAGCACATGTAAACAAGCAAAAGGTGAATGACTTGGGTGAAGGAATAACGGAGGGGATATTCCAATGCGTCAACCGACAGGCTGTTCGCAGTTTGCGATGTCGCAATACTGAACGTTTCCGAGGCTAAATATAGCCAAACTTGACTTGCAGGTTAGCACGTAGGCTTGGCGAAATGAGTCCGCTTTGCGATATCCAAAAGTTGATTCATCGAAATAAAATTTATTTTCGTATTGCTACAGTTCTCGTTTTATGATTTGAGTTAATCGAAAAATGTGATGAAGTTCAAGGTTGATTTAATTGTGTTTAATGTACTAAATTGATAAAAAGAAAATGCTTACGAAGCATATACAAATACAATCAATGAACAGAATACGAACTAGTGAAATAATACAACAAAATAATTGAAACAAAACCATGAAGTACAAATAAACCAATAAACAAACATAATATTTTAAATCAAAACTATAAACACTCCAAAGTGAACTAAAATTAAAAAAATAATATAAAAAAATATATAAAAAGAAAATAAGAAAATAGCATATCAAATAACTAAATAAACAATTCTACAAATTATATATTATCTAATATATAGTGTAGCTAATTAAAGAATAAAGAATTAGTAAATTTAAACCAATAAACATCCAATCAATAAAAGAAACCTAAAATAGAAAATCTTTATGGAGTAAACAATATATTATAAAACAATCCTGAGAAAAGCAAGAAACTATTTAATAAAACTAGAGAAGAAAAATAATAATAAAAATTACATTATAAACAACTTTTAAAATAAGCAAATTTTAAAAGAAAATATCCAAAAGAAAACAAATAAGCCAATTAACAACTATATTATAAAAAGTTATTCATTAATAAATAAAAAATCAAGTGAAACAAAACACATATAAAAGACAAACACATCGATTCAAAACAATTTGAATTTACCTTTAGGTGGTAATAGCATCGAAAGAAAAAAACATGAATGAAAAGAATAAATGCTTGTTAAAAATATAAAACCTAGCAGTACCATACAATAGTAATAAAACAAACGAAAAACCCATTAAATTTCAAATAAACTACTAACATAATAGATAATACTTTAACCAAATTTCTAAGGAACGAAACAAACTTCAAAGTGATAAAAAGTCTCAGCTAACAGCTACAACATTTTTAAAATCATAACCTATAAACATGCATTGACAAGCAAAAGAGTAAGGACAAATCAACTATAAACGTATAACCGAACAAAGTAAAAACCAGAAAACCAATAATGTAATTACTCAATGAATTTTATTGTCGTCGTTGCTGAAGTAAAAGGGTTGTTATGAAATAGAATAAAAATACATATCTAAACAAATATGCCAGTGAAGAATTATAACGCTTAACAAACTATATTCAATAAATATTTACAATAAAAATAGTATAGAAAATAATCAGACACAAAATAAATATAACTAAGAAACAATAGACATTAATGAACTAATCAAACCAAATTCAAAAATATTTTCGTTGTAATTATTTATCTAAATTTAGTAACATAATTGAAAGAAAAATTGACATTGGCAAATAAAACAATAACAATTGAATCCATGACAACAGACATTGTTACGAGATTAAATAATGAGTTCCAATTATTATATAACTAGTAAAACCCCGTGAAATAAACGGTGCCAGGAACTGGCACATACTTTCTCACAAACACATTTAAATTACTAAACAGATTCACTGTGACTTGTAGGGTGGGCTAGGAGAGTTTTTTTTATTAAAGTTGGAGATTAACTAATAAATATTATTATTATTATCTAGAGAGAAAACTATTCGATCGATTTCGAAAAAATTTGCACCAAACACGTCTATTAGGTCTTTATAGATGCACGTAAAAAGGTTTTGACAAATTTTGAAAAACAGCCCGCTTTATGACCCAAAAACCCCCAAAAATCAGATATTATTATTATTATTAGCTAAACGAGAATTTTTAGAAAGATGCTGGTTTTTGTATATGGTCTGGCACATTAAAGGCTACAAATAAGCCAAATTTTATCAAAATCGTTAGAGCCGTTTTTTTATAAAAAAATAATAACTGATTTTTGGGGGTTTTTTTGGCCAAAAAGGGGGATGTTTTTCAAAAATGTTCAAAAACTTTTTTCGTGCATCTATGCAGGCCTACTGGACATGTCTGGTGCAAATTTGGTTGAAATCGATCGAATATTTGTCTCCCTAGCTTTGTATACTTTTATTAAAGTAGGCGATTAACTAATAAATATTATTATTATTATCTAGCTAGAGAGAAAGCTATTCGATCGATTTCGAACAAATTTGCACCCAACACGTCAATTAGGTCTTTATAGATGCACGTAAAAAGGTTTTGAAAAAATTTGAAAAACAACCCCCTTTATGGCCAAAAAACCCCCAAAAATCAGTTATTATTATTATTATTAGCTAAACGAGAATTTTTAGAAAGATGCGGGTTTTTGTATATGGTAGGGCACATTAAAGGCTACAAATAAGCCAAATTTTATCAAAATCGCTAAAGCCGTTTTTTTATAAAAAAATAATAACTGATTTTTTTGGGGTTTTTTGGCCAAAAAGGGGGTTGTTTTTCAAAATTGTTCAAAACCCTTTTTCGTGCATCTATACAGGCGTACTGGACATGTCTTGTGCAAATTTGGTTGAAATTGATCGAATTTTTTTCTCTCTAGCTTTGTATACATACAGACATACATACATACATACAGACATACATACAGACATACAGACATACAGACATACAGACAGACATTTTGTAAAAACCACTTTTTTGTACTCAGGGGGTCCCAAAACGGATATTTCCACAAAAATCTCAACATCGATTTTTTTTGCGATCACTATACTTTCTCTATACTATAGTATAGTGAGAAAGTAAAATCACAGGCAGAGTATTTAGATACACATCAGAAATACATAATGTAATATTATAAATCTTCCTAGGCCTATTTGTTAAAAATTGTATTTATTTACGTTATTATATATTTAAAGAAAAATATTATTTTGTAATTGCTTTTTATTTCATATTGATTTATGAAATGATGTAGAAGTTATTAATATTATAGTGAAAAAATTAATAATGGAATATTAATATGTTTATATTATACGAAGATGTACGAATGTTTACGAAGTTAAACGAATAGATATTTCTTCTTTAAATTTGTATAAACGAATATATATTGATGATAAAAGGTTGTATTTATATACAGTTTATAACCTCAAAGCAAATCTTATAACGTATTATAGCATACATTATTCTATAACTCATATTTAAAACAATCAACTTCACAAGAAATGATAATGATTAAAGCAGGCTAGTAAACATAACCCCAAAGTATAATCTACGCTGGGTTTTGATTAAGTATTACAGATGATGGGCGAAATCAGCTGTTTTATTACATTGTTACTCAATTAGGTCGACGTACGTACGTAAGTATAAATGTACGTACGTACGGACGTACACTAGCTTTTATAGGAGTTGATATTTGGTGAACATTGTAAAAATACCTTTCCTTCTAAATGAGACTATGAATTGTGCTTGTAGAAATAAGAGAGCTTCGCTCCAAAAAAACTAAAAAGCACGTAATAAGCACATTGATTAGAATGTTTATAGGCCTACCATGACACTGAGTACAAATTAGAATAAAAAGCAATTTTTCTTTGATCATGCTTCGTGTTATTTTTCGAGTTCAAATGATGTTCAGTAAAGTTTGGAACGAGTTCGTTATTTTTAAACACTGGCTAAGCATGTCACTACAGCTAAATATTCGATAAAAATACTAAAGAGCCATTAAAAGGTAATAATACTATAACTTTAAAAAGATATTGGACATAGGTTTTTATAACTATGACAGAAACTGGCACATACTTTCTCACAAACATATTTAAATTATTAACACGTTCACTGCAAAGTCGCACATGTGAACTTGACACTGAACACGATGAGAAGTGGCCGACGCACAGTGCATTGAACGCCAACCCCCGTATGTAACCCCAACCGTGACTTCATAATTGTGTTAAAATAGGAGATGGGATAGTAAATTAAAGTAAGAGAGTAAATAATAAATATCATTATTATTACCTAAAGTGAAAACTATTCGATCTATTTCGAACAAATTTGCACCAGACATGTCAAGTAGGCCTGTAATATAGATTCTTGAAAAAAGATTTGGAAAATTTTGAAAACAACTCCCTTTTTGACCAAAAACCCCCCAAAATCAGTATTATTATTATTAGCTACGAGAATTTTTAGAAAGATGCGGTTTTTTGCATATGGTAGGCTACATTAAAGGCTACAAATAAGCCAAATTTTATCAAAATCGTTAGAGCGGTTTTTTATAAATAATCATAACTGTTTTTTTGGGTTTTTTTTTACGAAAAAGGGGGTTGTTTTTCAAAAATTTTCAAAACCGTTTGTCGTGCATCTGTACAGGCCTACTTGGCATGTCCGGTGCAAATTTGTTTGAAATCGATCGAATAGTTTTCGCTCTAGCTTTGTATACATACAGACATACAGACTTACATACAGACATACAGACAGACATTTTGTAAAAACCACTTTTTTGGACTCAGGGGGTCCCAAAACGGATATTTCCACAAAAATCTCAACAGCGATTTTTTGCGATCACCTTTCTCTATACTATAGTATAGTGAGAAAGTAATATTGGACATAGGTTTTCATAACTATAACAGCAGCACATTGTTACTATATTTGCAAAACAAGTCGAACAAAATATTTTAATCGGAAGAAAATACAATTTTGTTAGCACTACAGTTTCGAAAGACCGAGAAACCCACTGCCATACATTTCTAGTACTGTAAACAATTTTGTTGTTTTCAAAGTTGTTTACACTGTATTTCCAAATCTGTGACGTCTTTACCAACAGCGACTTTGTAACGCGAGATAGAGTGACTTTGGTGTCTCGCGGATTCTGACGTCAAACAAAGACTTGGAGATAGCTTATCAATTTAGGACAGATTCAGTAGACGTGAAAATTGACACCTTTTGGCCCAATTAGAGCGAAATTATCGCGTGAAGGTTTGGTATTTTCATAATATCTTTGTTTACACTATCAAGAATACTGAAAATTATAGAGAAACCTGAATTACAAAAGTATTTTAAAAATGGTTATATCTTTCAAACGATAGAGCCATAAAATATTTTATAGTCGAGGTACCAAACTTTGACCGCTCAAAGTGTTCAGCACAATATTTTTGAGTTATTAGCGAATTTACAAAGGAAAGATGAGCTATCATCGGCGAGGGGGGGGATTAAGACTGGGATAGGTGATCAAGGAGTACCCTCCCCTCCTTCGGCAAAAGGGGTCCAAGGAAATTTGTTTGACCTTCTCCAGAAAACTTTTAAAATTTGGGAAGCCGATTTGGCTGTTCTGGGCTATTTTAATCCACACACCTTTACACCGTCACTGAATACACAAAGACATATAACACTCCTAGTGACAGCACCAAGTAGTGACCCAGCAGCTCATGCTTGAACTCTTGTAAAATATAAAATAAGTATATTATGTAAAATCAAACGGCACATAATATTTAAAACATATTTTAGTGCTAATCTCTTAAAAGAGAAATACCTGACTAAAATTAATAATATACATATTTTCCATTCTCTGGGATGGGCGCCCATGTCAGCTATTGCAGTTATATAACTAACTGGCCAGATCCGGCTTTGCACGAATAGACAAATTGAAATTAAATGTATATTAACCAAAGAAATATACCAATAAATATATTATACCATGTACAGTATTTCTTATGGGGATTTTAGTAACTTTAACCCCTCGAAAATCCCCCTAAAATTTCGATTTCTTTTTTGAAACCCTTTCTTAGCGAGCACTTAAAGAAAGCTACATACCAAATTTCATTCCAATCCGTTCGGTGGTCTTTGAGATTTCGTGATGAGTCAGTGAGTGGTATTTGGATTATATATACATATAGATAGACACATATATATTTATGTTTTCGCATTCTAACAGGAGTAATTTACGTCCATTTCGGTTCAAATTTGGTAAGTTCGTTAGCCAAACAAATCCAACAATCGGTACCACTTTTTTGACGGGAAGAAATCATGTTTTGATATTTTCTGTACTAAAATGAATCTTTTTTTGAGGATTTATCGAAAAAAATAAATATAGGAGATGAATCTGCACATTTTGTTTTTTACACGACCTTATAGCCCGTCTGATTCCCCCAAAATCTTTTAAAACGTAAAATACTATAAAATAACCTTAAAAAGTGAGTTTGTCCATTTGCACAAAGCCAAGCAGTCCATAATCCGAGGGCGAAAGGTCGATGTGCAAACTCACTAAGCGCAGTCCATAATTTGAGGCCGCAAGGTCAACGTGAAAACTCACTAAGCGCAGTCCATAATTTGAGGCCGCAAGGTCAACGTGAAAACTCACTAAGCGCAGTCCATAATTTGAGGC
>JAGFPH010001287.1:239827-255433 GCA_018207615.1 Philaenus spumarius
AATGTTATATTATTGTTGTTGATAAGAGAGCTGGATGTGATCAACACGATTTTAGGTTAGACCTATACTAAACCGACACATGTTTCTTGAATGCATTTTTACACCCGTTACCATAGCAACAAACGTAACACATTTAGAATTAGGTAATTATTCTTCACAACCACTAGCTTTTATAGGTTATGTTAGCTAAATAAAAACAAAGACAAAAAATCTACAAAAAAGGCTTAATGTAATAGAACTTAAACATTTGTTGTTGCATAATTATCATAGATAAACAGCTGATTCGGAACAAAAACTTCAACATTAAATATGTTTGTCCGACATTAATTTCATACTTTTTGGTCTAATATGAACTGCTGGGTGAATTATTAGTCCGCATTGTATATAAACTCTGTATACAGGCCTAGCCTACTTTCTGCAAGCTCATTTGAAGTTTCTACAGCCTTAAACCCAATTCGTCTCAAAGAATGTTTTAAAAAGTGTTTAGTGGAAATGTTCCTAGTTCAGTTAATAGGTTACACAGAATTACACAATTGCCATATTTTATCTAATTGCACTTGTCTTTACCGTGTGCTCCTTCGACCTTGGACAGGTGTAAGACTGCGTCCGTCTACATAGGGCATTATTGAAAAAGTATAAAACAGTTCCGATACGTTTTTGAACACCATGTATACAACACTGGTAGCGAATAATACTAGAAATATTCGTTATTCCTATAAAGAGTCATATAAAAACAATAAAATGTAGATGTATGTTTAATAAGGTGACATTGTTGCTAAACATTCAGTAAAACCGGCTGCTATTACTTTTATTACTAATTATAGACGCCCATACTCTCGTAAAAGACCAGGTTAGGTTTTATTGCAAGATAATAAACCCAGAACTGTTTTTACATGTACGAATCACCTGATTTGGGTTTGGACAGTTTTACAAGTTCCTGAAACCCACGTCCTTTATAAATACGTTTGACGTTTTGTATAGTGTAGCTTCAGCTGGGTCCCGCTTGTTCATAATTTTAAATCACATGTTGGTTTAGTATTCACTACAAATTAACCAACAAATTTTCCAGAAAACCATGAACGTGTGAAAGGGAATACATCTACTATATTTCTAAGCATCTTATTTTGGAAAACTTGAATTATGTTTATATTTGCATTATTAAAGAGTGGCTCCCTGTCCGCCATATTGATCCGACTGCCATAAGAACAATGCTACAGAATAAGTAATTTGTTCCCGTTAATTCGTTGAATAAATTAAAAATTTGGGTTTCATTTTGAAGTACTGTCATATGCGGATGTTGATTGCTGAAAAAATTTTCAAAAACTGTTCTATTGTTTTCATAAATGTATGATGTAAATTGTAAACTTTATTAATTTTTTACTCAGTTGCAAAAAGAGAGATTGTAAAAAACTTTAGCAATCAACACCCACAATCTGTTTTACTTAAGGAAAAAAAATACAGCTTTCGTTTTTTGACAAAAATAACACAAAATATGAATTGAATTACAAGTGAAAATCATGGACCAAGACCGGGATTTGAACCCAGGACCTTTGCCTTTCCGTGGCAACACTCTACCAACTGAGCTATCCTGATCCTCCAGATATTGGTCGATGTTATCTCACTTGTACGGTTTTACTGAGATAACATCGACCAATATCTGGAGAATCAGGATAGCTCAGTTGGTAAAGTGTTGCCACGGAAAGACAAAGGTCCTGGGTTCAAATCCCGGTCTTGGTCCATGTTTTTTCACTTGTAATTTAATTAATTTGACCCTTGCTGAGGAAGCGTGTAAGCAGGTAATTTATTACAAATTAAAAATAATCACAAAATATGCTTAAAAGTTAAGGTATGTTTAGGTTATTTAACATTGAAATTGGTACCCAACTTGGCCGTTTTGAATTTAGGGAGCCGAGCCTTAATTCAGCCCCATATATGTACCCCACAGATCCACACTGGTCTTACGACCTACTTATACATTGACAGTTTATTATGTATTGATAGTTAGTTGTGGCTGCCTTCCAAGCAGCCAATACATTTTCTTGTAGCTTAATTCTCGTTTTTCCTTTTTACATGCTCCTTCCATTTTAATTTTACGTCAGAGTCATTCCCAGGTACTTCGCCGAATTAACATGGGAAACCTGTACAGAATTTATTGTAATTAGGATCCTATGATTGATCTTACTATTTGTAAAGATAACATTACCTGATTTTGCTTCATTAAGACTGTTGCGCCATTTTTTGGTCCATTCACACACCTCACAACGGCCCTCTGGAGCTTCATTACAGCTTCTCAAATTTTCTTATCAGTCGCTAGAATCGCAGTATCATCAGCAAATGTACCAATGATTGTATTTTCTGGTGTAGGAAGGTCCGTTTAGTTTATGCAACAAGTACAGAATAGGTCCTAACACACTGCCCATTGGCACTCCTACCGATATGTTCTTCCTCAGTCCTGAGTATTCTGAGTAGTCGCCTTCGTATTTCATTCGTGAGTGTCTATTAGATAAATACGACTTCAGTATTGTGTAATCTGTTCATCAAACTTTGATCAAAGTTTGATGGATCTTTGACATGTTGTAAACTTTGACAAAGATTTAAAAAAAAAGAATAAGAATAAAGTACTAAAATATTATAGTACGCATTTTTTAGGTAACCTCCTAACCTCAAAATAATATACGTTTTTTTCTGTTTTTATATATATTCCTTCTGTTCCTTTCCTTTTATATTTATAATATGATGGCAAAATTGACATGGAGTGTTAAAGCTATGAAAACTCTAATTTTACATTATGCAAAGGGATATTGCTTGTGAAACATTCACACGAATGCCTGCAAAAATCACCATGTAAGGCAAAAACCTTTAGAACAAATTGCAAATAATGTTTTGCAGTCTGTAATATTGGGGTTGGCAGTATAGCCTAAGTTTATGATTTTTGTAAAACATTAAAGAGACTTTTATTATGTTTACTTCAATGTAAAAGTATATTTATAAGTTTGTTTAAGATTTGTTTTTGAAATCAAAAACCGTTATTATATGAATTACGATCTTTCAACTGTAATTTTGTAATAATAGTTAATAAATAATGAAAATATTATAATAAACCGAAACATAACCTCGAAATATATCTAATCAGTATCGAAGTTGATCAAAGAAATTGGACAAGTGTAATATGTATTCTTTGACAAATCTGTGTCAAAGATTTCATCAAAGAACTTTGATAAAAGTTTGACCAAATATTTGACGAATAACTTTGACAGTGTAATACGCCCCTTAGAGTTATCATGCATAAGCATATCTCGGTTTAAAACATTCACTAGTAGGCCTACAGGATGGGAAATGGATGCCAAATATGAATTCCCTGCAACGGGTGAGAATCACGCAATTATTGTAATCGCCTCTTATCAGAACCAATAAAACGTCATTAAATGATCAAGTAATTTGCATTGTTGACCAAAGCAGGCTTGCGTAACTTGTGATATGGACTTAATCACTTGCCCGGACCCATTCCGCATTCCGCAAACATTATCAAAATTATTGATAATGTTAAGATAGCCCTGTTATATAGGATCAGGTTTGCGGAATGCGGCTGGAGTTTAGTGTGCACTAATCCATGTTAAACTGACTATGCGTTAAATGTGGCTTGGGGATTTAATTTAAATAGAACAATATCTTCACAAATTTTTCACCCAAGAGTCTGTTATCAACGAAAGTAAAATTTAATATTGTACTTAGAAGGAAGGTAGATGACTTTCAGATTTTTCGGTAGTGGTGTAACTGAAATCGTCTACTTCTCAATATTCCAGGCAACGAAGGAAAAATAGCAGAAATAATTCATATAGAAGCCAATTTTGACACAATTGTAGGGGAAGGTGTCCTTAACACCATACTAAAAGTACTGATGGGTGGTAATGAAGGTGGGGGTCCCCCCCCTAAGGTCCCTTTTTTCAGTTTTCCGTTAATAACTAGAAAACTACTGCCTCTAGCGAAAAAATGTTCATATTCTAAATTAATCTATATCAAATTTTCTACAAAATAGGCCCTGCAAATTTTTGCTGGGATCAATATTAAAGAGATATGGAGGGCGATTGAAAAATGATCAAAACATCGGTTTTTATTCTTAAAAATTAAATATTTATTTTTTCAATGACCCTCCAAGTCCTGAAAATTTCACTCTTAAGTGCTAAGCATTTTTAGGGCATATTTACATTTTGAAAAATATAAAATAAATACAAATTTGGGTTTTTATGACATATTATGTATTATGCAAAAGTTCCGCAACCCCTTCGTAATTTTAAACCTGTTGCACGTATTAACTCCAAACGCTCATTTAGATTGGGTAAATTCTGCACCTTTTAGGGGTATGCATGATTTTTACCCTTATTCGCTTGTAAGACAATTTTAAATAGTAACCCTTATTGTGCGATACCTCATTTTAAAGCCCTCGTTAAGACGACAAAATTGCTGTTAAGCAAACCTCTCCGACACCCCTATCCAAAATGGCGGGGGCAAGAAGTTCAGATTTTTTCCATTTTTCTACGTATTAATGGGTGTGCGTGTCAATATATGGCTGTCAAAAGAGCACAGCACACAAATGCCTTCTTATAGGAAGTAGGCGAAGTAGCCAGTGTCAAGACTGTCCAGCATGTCCATTAATGTTCTAGAAGCTTCCAGAATGTTCCGGACAGAGAATTCTAGACTGTTCCAGAATGCTGTAGAATTTTCCAGAATGTTATAGAATCTTCCAGAATGTTATAGAATGTTCCAGAATGTTCTAGAATGTTATAGAATCTTTCAAAAGGTTTGTTAGTGTTCTAGAATATTGTAGAATGTTATAGAATGCTATAGAATCTTCCAGAATGTTCTAGAAAATTGTAGAATGTTCCAGAATGTTATAGAATCTTCCAGCATGTTCTATAATGTTGTAGAATGTTCCAGAATGTTATAGAATCTTCCAGAATGTTCTATAATGTTGTAGAGTGTTCCATAATGTTATAGAATCTTTCAGAATGTTCTAGAATGTTGTAGAGTATTCCAGAATATTATAGAATCTTCCAAAAAGTTTTTTTAAATAACTTTTTTTAACTAAAACATGAATTTTAAGTTGTTTGTCTATTTTTCGTCAATAGCGGGGAAAACATAAGCTTTAAAATGATGCTTGAATTATTAATTTTGATGAAGAATTAAGGGAGTTATCGCTTAGCGATAAAGAAACACATTTGAGAAATAATATATAAACATTAGTTGTGGACAACCATGGTCGTTGCTATGGCAACGAATTTCCTCCTACTTCAACTAGGCTGCAATTATTATTATTTGCTATTAATTTTATTTGTCTAGCTTATTATTATTATTATTATTGAATTATTTCTTTAGCTTGCTAACTTAAAGAAGCCATGAAAAAAATCGAAAACACAAATTCAAGTATGTTCTGGTTCACAGATATGGGTTAGCATTCAGATGGCGCACACATGTTCCTTCTTTGCACATTTGTCTGAAAAAAAAGAAGTTTTTAAACCAAATTAGTAAAACACATACACAACAACATACAGCTGATAATCACAATGTTGACATTCACACTGAAGGTCACTCGAGGTTGAAGGTCATAGAACAGACTAGATGACATATTACATTCTAAGCATCGTAGTATCTTATTTCAAATCCAAACCAGACACAAAAAACATCATTGGCGTTGGTTTGACACGTGTCGTATTGCGCATGCGTATACTAACCGAGATTGTGACCGTGTCTGTATCCAAACCACCCAGAACGTCAGTGGAACATTTGTAAAGATATAAGGAATTCAGTATATTAAAATGTAGATGGGTTATGCTTGGTAATTTGTCATTTTACATTCTAACTTTATTCCTCGTGACCGTCCAGGGCGTTTTATGGTTTACAAGCAGATTAAATTGTATATCCAGTTATTACGATTTACCTCACAATCTACTTAGCTGTTGTGATGAAACTTGAGCCGATGCTTTCAGCATTGTTGTCCGTTGACGGGGGTCTATGTTCATCATATTTTTTTTCAAAAACTGGACTGAACCGTGATTGAAAAGGTTTGCGAATAATCCGTTGTTCAAGCGCTTTTATTACTTACGCTGGCTAAACCGTTCAAGATAAATCAAAACAAGTGAAAGAAACTATAGCAATAAAAATACCGACGTAACATTAGTGAGAGCATATGTATATATTTCGAGTTTTATACTATTTTTTTTTAATTTAAAAGCGATAACAATTTGAAAAACAATAGTGTTTTGTGAGCTATAATTAGTGAATCGTTAGAATTCGTTTGAACAATATCGGAGAAAAAGTTTGCAAAAGAAAAGATATCCGGGTGATCTTTTTGCGCAAACTTTGACATATCAGAAATTGTTGATTTTACAGAAAATGTTAAATGGGGGACTTCACCTTGGTCTGGCCAATGAAACCTAATTTTACTTTCTCACTATACTATAGTATAGAGAAAGTATTATAGTGATCGCAAAAAAATCGATGTTGAGATTTTTGTGGAAATATCCGTTTAGGGACCCCCTGAGTCCAAAAAAGTGGTTTTTACAAAATGTCTGTCTGTATGTATACAAAGCTAGAGCGAAAACTATCCAATCGATTTCAAACAAATTTGCACCAGACATGACAAGTAGGCCTGTATAGATGCACGAAAAACGGGTTTGAAAAATTTTGGAAAACAACCCCCGTTTTTGGTCAAAAAACCCCTAAAAATCAGTTATTACATTTTTATAAAAAAACGGCTCTAACGATTTTGATAAAATTTGACTTATTTGTAGCCCTAAATGTACCCTACCATATGCAAAAAACCGCATGTTTCTAAAAATTCTCGTTTAGCTAATAATAATAATGATAACTGATTTTTGGGGATTTTGGATGAAAAAGGGGTTGTTTTTAAAATTTTGTCAAAACATTTTTTTGGTGCATCTATACAGGTGTAATTGAAGTTTTTGGTGCAATTTTTTTCGAAATCGATTGAATAGTTTTCTCTCTAGATAATAATAATAATATTTATTAGTTAATCTCCTACTTTAATAAATCACCTCTCCTAACCCACCTACAATTATGAAGTCACAGTGAATCTGTTTGATAATTTAAATATGTTTGTTAGAAAGTATGTGCCAGTTCCTGGTACCGTTTATTTAATTTTTTTTAAAGGATGTCATTTTACAATAAGGATCAAACTTCAAAATTGTTGTCAGAAACCCTACCTTTTATGGATTTTAACCCTTTTTTTGATAGTTTTTTATTTTTTTATTTTATTTTTTTTATAACCTTAGTTAAAGTACATTCTTTCCATAGGATGTAGCTTCTTACTAGCGAATTTCCATAGGAAAAATGAGCTATTGCAGTGGCCCTTATGGTAAGACCCAAGGTCGCGAATAGCAAATGAGCAACGATCATGGTCCCCAGAACACGTTTTCGGGTGTCATTAAAATATATGTATATATATGTACATGCATGTATGTGTTCGCACTCTAGCGGCCGCATTTTAAGCCCGGTTTGGTTAAAATTTGGTACACATGTTGGTTGTCTGCGTCGCTCAGACTAGTTCGTTAGCCAAACAAATCCAACAATCGGAAGCACCGTTTTCTGACCGGAAATAACTATTTATTTAGATTTTTCCTACGAGAATGAATTTGTTTTTGAGTTTTTTCTACAAATATTAACGTAGGATGTTATTCCGCACATTTTGTTTTTTTACGCGACCTTATAGCTCGCTCGGTTCCCCCAGAATCGATCAAAACGTAAAATACCATAGAAGTACCCGGTTCAAAGCCATGTGGTGGACTCTACCGTGGGGTTGACGTGCGAAGCACGCAATACATAGTGTATTGAAGATACTCCCAATACGGGGGTTGGCGTGCGAAACACGCAATGCTTTGTGTATTGAAGATACTACCAATTTGCGGAATGGCGTGCGAACCATATTGCAGCTATTCAGTCAGCACCGTCGTGAATAGACCTATTTCCCAAATTGTTGGTTGAAACCCTAATACATAGGCCTATAAACATAATTTTGGAAATTTGCTCAACTCACGTCAGCAGTTCAGCTGCGTGGTCGAATTATATATTATTTCTCAAAGGTTTTTTTTTGTGCCAATGCCATAATTGCCATATCTCCTTTAATTCTTCATCAAAATTAATGATTTAAAAGTAATTTTAAAGCGTATGTTCCCGGCTATACATGAAAAATAGACAAATAGCTTAAAATTTAAAAACCTTCATATGATAGTCCATATGATTCCTAATGAAAGGCGCCATCTATTAACAATCTTTTTAACTAATATTACAGCCGTTAGATTGATTGTTTACATTCCATTATGCAAGAGTTATAAACTGGTATTTATAAACCAATGTAAATAAATAAACGTAATTGACTGAACTAAATTAATGTATTAAATCAGGTAAGTATTCCTAACCTGCGAAGTATTCGCACAGGTCAGCTAGTACGTTGATAATTTCCTTAACAAAATTGGTTAAGTATGAAAGGCGCTACGGAGCAAAAACATAACCAATTACCAAAAACCTTAAAACACCACATAAATACAGTACGTAGAAATCTACCCGGGGTGATAAACAAATAACTCTCAATCTTAGACCGGCGGTCGGACAATAAAACCTCACGCCAAGGCGAAACGAACTTGAAATATTCGCAAACAGGAAACGAGTTGCGTCATACTCTATTTGCGAATGAATGGGAGGCCTGGCAGTCACGTGATCGCAAATACCGTACGGGTTTTGCAAGGCCGTGCACACTGACCTAGTCAATACGGCGCTTGCGCGGACATGACCTACCCAGACAGCCTTGCAAGGACGCCCCGCCCATTGCCAATATTCGCAAACGTCAGAGTCCGTGCGATGTGGGCAACGGACCTGCATATTCAAGGCGCTACACCCTCGGTGTTTTGAGTTTGTCGATAGTTTTGAGATTTCGAATTTTAGTACGAGAATCGTTTACAGTTTGTGAAATGTTCATAGGGTAAATTTAAATATTGAGTTAATGTTATCGGTGGGTTGTTAAAATGTAAATTACTGCACTGCCTAATAGGAACTAGTACATTGTTGTTTAAATTTAAACATTTTGTACCAAGCAAATTTTTGCGAAAAAAACACTAACCCGATTTCAATAAAACCTATAACAGTATGGATATATGAATTGGAAATCCACCATAAATGCTACCGATTGATTAAATTCGTCAATGTTGCTCGCGGTACATTGTGTGACTTGAGTAAAGCCTTCGAATGTATTGGTTACAAAATTTTACTCATGAAATTGGAAATATAAGCATTCATGGAGATATAAGAATATTTAAATCATAACTTACTGATAGTCAAATTAATGATATATGTTCTTATTCATTGTAAAAATTAACAATTTTCATTCTGATAGTTATTTGTGTATCTAGGATCACAGACTATAGAATTACTCCAGACCTCTCACTGCCATAGGAAAAAGGTTGCGGGAAAATTGAGTTAGTTTTGAGCCGCTAGAGTTCAGGTGCGTAGCTACTGTAAGTTATTATCAGAACGATGTTGTCAGATCGCACGAGTGATATGGTGGGGGCAAGTGAGTACTGATCAAGGTCACGTCGATGTGACAGGGTCGTGTCTTACTGTTCTACCGTGTGCACTGTTTCTTGGGTCTGTTTGACTCATTAGAACTTATATCTTTATTAGTTTAAATATCGGTAGCGTGATAATAATTGACTTAGCTATCTCATGAACGTTAACTGTATTTAATTCAATGACAAGTATAGCAATATACATTAAGCACAATATTACAGAAGGTATTGTGGTAATATGTAAAATAATAACTGGCAAATTAATTCCTGCGAAAGTAATTGGTAATATTGTTTATTTTTAGTATACAGTATATAATAAAATACCACACTATCAGACTGTCTAACTGGTTTTCAACAACAAAAAACAGCACTGATGAAATAAAAATATATATATATAAACAATGCAAATAATAATATGTATACCGGTAGGTATTACAATATAATAACTGTATACCTACCATGACAAATTTATTAATAACTATTACTGTACATATTAGGTATATTCAATAGATTACTCATCAGAAAACGGTCACACATAATTTTACTATGAATAAATATTTACACTGGTATCCTGTTCAAGCAATAGTGCTTCTGTACACGTTGGTGAAACAGTTGCTCAGAAACGTATCACTTATTAAAATGAACAACACTATAAAATAAGTATGCGTATTTCATTTAGAACAAAACAAAAGCAACATTTCAAACTGTATTATAAACTAAAAAATAACAACAACAGAGTTCCTAAAAGTTTTCTAACATTTTAGAATTTAATTGTACGATTGTTTAGTTCGGTTAGGTTATGTTTATTCCCGCATACGTTTACAACTGATATCTTTACTGATTCGCGAGTGGTATCAAATTGTTGAGTACGTTAAATACTACTAAAGGTGAAAACTGCATTTGGACTTTTCCACGGATAAGGGTATTATAAGCATTTCCCAAAACTAGCGTTTTAGTTCTCACATAAGAAATAAACCGGTAAATTTACATAAATACACGGGTAAACTACCCTTATAAATAAAAAAAATTAAATGCCTGGAGATGTCTCTAAACCAAACCTACAAACCAAATTTCATGAAATTCAAATATTTCGTTTAGTCTATATAGCTCACCGAACATGCAAACAGATAGACAACTTTACAAAAACCGATATTTGCCTCACGGGACTTTAAAACGGATATTTACAAAAAAAATTAAAACAGAGTTTTTCACAGAATTTTGAGTCGATTTTGAATAAATTGGGTTTTATAATTTTACTTTTATAACTACCCTTAAAATTCAAACATCGAAAAAACAAACAGAAATATATCAAATCACACCAAACGTACAGACAGACAGACGAAAAACGTTGCCAGACCTATAGTGGCGTTATATATAAAACAATTTTAGAAAAACTAAAAATTAATAACTTTTTGTGCCGTAGTTTGGCCTACATTACTTTAAATGGACGGGTTTTGTTACTTTTCATTTTACCATATAATTTAAACGGTAAAACTAGTGAAAAGATGGAACGCTTTTTCGCGACTTGGGCTCGTCCGTACAGAACACACGAATTGACTACGACTTTTTAATTTTAACAATTGGTTTTGCCTTACCCAAAAACATTTGAAACGATACCCCTCACAGAATTTTCAAAATGTTAACACAATCTTTTCAAAATTTTGATAAAAAAACTTGACCCCGATGCGCTACGACTTTAAACTCTCAAAATCAGTTTTCCCGTACCCAAAAACATATAAAACGATACCCCACACTGTGTATTCATAATTTTGACCTATTAATTTCAAAATTTTAACCCAAAAACGTGACCCCGACGCGCTAAGACTCACGCTAGAAAGCTCAAAAGCTTTTAAACTCTCCACAATAAAATTACGAAGATTTTGGTACCATCAGAAGTTTTCTACGACATCTGTGAGTGCTTATATCGTCTACTCAGGAAAACAAATGCACAAAAAATTACCTCATGATTTTAATACTTCGGCATTCTAATGCGAGCCGAAGTAATTAATAATTGTTATGTACCGGTATTGTAAAAGGAGGTTTTAGTCGTAATTCGAATTCAAATAAATTAACCATTGTATTGGAGCTATGAGCCAGTAACCACTGCAATGGCAGAGAGAGCTTTACAGTTTTAAGATGTACCTGAGGAGCACAATGGTGGATTTCCGACTCAATGGCCTGGCTTTAGCCAATATCTTAAAAGAGAGAGAAATTGACGTTGACAATTTAATAAATGTGATTTATAAAAAAAAAAAAAAAAAACTAGAAGTATGGTAACTGAAAATTGGGAGTGTGATTGAACATTTAAAAACATTAAATAAGGAACATATTTTTATGTTTATGATTTAAAAAAAATAAATAACATTGCTGGATTTACATTCTTTTGTTTAAAATTAATAAACCTTTTTAGATACTACCTGAAAAACAGTAACATGGGTAACAGAGGTTTTTAAATTTACTGTATTTATGTGTCAATAATTATAAAGTGCAACGAACCACATTACTAAGCACAAAGAAATAAGTAAGTAGAATTTATATTTGAAAGTGCTTTTGTGTTGTTTACTCATTAACTTCTTGGAGCACTGTAACGTTCAGGCACAAATGAAGATGAAGCATTAGTGTAATTACATTATTACTTAATTTCCTTTCTTATATGATTCAGGCCTTTTTGAAAATATTACTTGTAGTTAAATTTAGTCTGTACAGTATCTGCAACAACAGATGTTATTAAAATATGATTGAATAGTATATTTTATCACTAGGACCGAAAGTGACGCTTTTCGATACGAGCTCATGTTAACGACCGAGGCGAAGCCGAAGTCGGAAAATGAGCGAGGATCGAAAAGCTACTTTTGGCCCGTGTGTGATGAACGATACTTTTCATCACACTGTGATTAATAATATTCATAATAAAGTTCATACATATTTTGTTTAAATAACCTATCGTTAGTCAATAACATTCCTGGAGTACAATGATAACATAGTTTACGTTTACAGCACTAACTAAATTATAGAGATCAGCTATTATTAATTATTGATTTTAATATCAATAGCGATACAAATAAGGAAAAGTGTATCTTGCCTTTGGTGTTTTATTCTGTCATTATTATTAATAGACACAATACACTACCGATACAGGCACATGAATAAACTTACTGACGTACTTTTTTAAATAATAAGTTAAAAGTTTATTTATTTAATTCTTGTAAATACATTAGTATCAAAATGTAGCTTTTATTATTACTACAATTAATAATAGGATTAATTTTAGTATAATTAATAATACTAAAAATTAATTGGAACAACGTAATTTTGTGATAAAGATGTTTTCAATAAAAACATGCTCAATGTATAATAAATGTTGAAAACCGTTTGTTGTACAAATAGTAAGTAATATTATTGAATTGTAAAATGATACGTTTATTAGGTTGTGGCTAAACTTGTTTGTTCCCGAACTTTTTACTGGGGTCTAATTCTTCGGTAATATGTGGGTCATATTTTAAAGTATTATTTAGTTAATTTATAGGATAATATAGCACTTTGGATAGGTAATATTTCTAGTGATTATACCAGAAAGCATAGTCTTGCTCTTTAATACACACAATAATTAAATTAGAATCAGATAAATGTGTAAGTTTGTTTCTAAACAGAGCGCTGATCTACGCACGGAACCCAGCGTACAGTGTCTAGCTGCTGTACGCAGTACGCTCAGTCAGAAGTCAGATGCCGAGCAGCATGGGCGTACATTTGGCAACACTTTTCAGTGTACATCGACGGTGGCGCGCACTAAGAATGAGCGTACAAATTGACGTTTAAAAGCGCACCCATTTTTAACATGGCAGTGAGATGTCTGTAGTAATTCTATAGTCTGTGCTAGGATGCAAAGTTGAGTCTGTCGCACGAGATAAACAGTTGCACCCGTAATACACACAACGTTTTTCCTACAACTACGTTTTAAATTAGTGTTTTAGTTTTTTAAAAGTTCTGTTTTACAGAGATTAGTTCCACAAAAATCAAAGTTTTCAAAATATAGACTTTTGAAAAGTATTACTTTTACAGCACGCCAGCTGTTAGCCGTGCGTCAAAGTAAAACAAAGAAGTATAATTAATTACTTGACGCTGAACAAGCAAGTAATTAGTTTAGTAGTTCAGTTTGCGCACTGCTGTGAGTGTGTAAAAACGCACTTTATTAAACAGCTGTAGGAAAAACAATAAGTTTTAGATCTGGAGTCCACAGGGTTCTATAATTGGGCCAATGTTTTTACTTCCTCACTATTCTACAGTGATCGCAAAGTATAGTGATCGCAAAAAAAATCGATGTTGAGATTTTTGTCGAAGTATCCGTTTTGGGACCCCCTGAGTCCAAAAATGTGTTTTTTACAGAATGTCTGTCTGTATGTCTGCATGTATGTATACAAAGCTAGAGAGAAAACTATTCGATCGATTTCGAACAAATTTGCACAAAATACGTCAATTAGGCCTGAATAGATGCACGAAAAAAGGTTTTGAAAACCAAGGGTTTATGTTTCCAACAAACCCCAATAAAATCAGTTATTATTTTTTATTTAAAAATGGCTCTAAAGATTTTGACGAAATTTTGCTTATTTGTAGCTCTTAATGTACCCCACCTGAAAAAACAGCATCTTTCTAAAAATTCTCGTTTAGCTAATAATAATAATAACTGGTTTTTGGAGACTTTTAGCCTAAAAGGGGTTGTTTTTCAAAAAATTTCAAACCAGTTTATCGTGCATCTATTCAGGCCTAATTGACGTGTTTGGTGCAAATTTGTTCGAAATCGATCGAATAGTTTTCTCTCTAGTTAACAATAATAATAATATTTATTAGTTAATCTCCTACCCCTTCTACAATTATGAAGTCACAGTGAATCTGTTTAATAATTTAAATATGTTTGTGAGAAAGTATGTGCCAGTTCCTGGTACCGTTTATTTTCTTTAATTTCACTAGTAGAACACGTTCTGAAAGTTTCTCCGTTTCTTCTTGAATCACCTGAATAAGTTGGTAGCACTTCTTATTTTTCGAAAACATCAGGCAACGCTATTATATATATACTAGCTGGCCCGATCCGGCTTTGCACGGATAGACAATTCAAAGTTAAATGTAGTCTTTATTAACAAAAATATATTATATCATTAAATATAAATTACACTATGTATTTCTTATGGGGATTTTTAGTAACTCTGACCAACCCCCAAACCTCCACTAAAATTTCTAATTTTTTTAAACCTTTCTTAGCGATTACCTAGGGCTCTAGAGGAAGCTACATAGCAAATTTCGTTCCAATCCGTTCGGTGGTTTTCTAGAAATTGTGATTAAGTAACCCCAAAGAATTCAAATTTTTTGAAACCCTTTCTTACCAGCATCTACGGCTCTAGAGGAAGCTACGTACAAAATTTCATTCCATTCCGTTCAGAAGTTTGGGAAAAATCGTGATTTAGTAACTTTGACCCCCCCAAACCCTCCTAAAAATTATAATTTTTTGAAACCATTTCTTATTGAGCACGTATGGTCCTAGAGGAAACTACATACTAAATTTCATTCCAATCCGTTCGGTAGTTTTTGAGAAATCGTGATTTAGTAACTTTGACCCTCCCCCCCTAACATTTCGAATTTTTGAAACCCTTTCTTGGTGAGCATCTATGGCCCTAGAAGAAGCTACATACCAAATTTCGTTAAAATCAGTTGGGTAGTTTTGGAGAAATCGTGATTGAGTAATTTTGACCCCCCAAACCCTCTAAAAAATTAGAATTTTTTGAAACCATATCTTAGTGAGCATCTATGATCCTAGAGGAAGCTACATACCAAATATCTTTCCAATCCGTTCGGTAGTTTTGGAGAAATCGTGATTTAGTAACTTTGACTTCTCCCAACCCCCTTTAAAATTTCGAATTTTTGTAACCCTTTCTTAGTGAGCATCTATGGCCCTAGAGGAAGCTACATACCAAATATCTTTCCAATCCGTTCGGTAGTTTTTGAGAAATCGTAATTTAGTAACTTTGACCCCCCCCCCCCC
>JAGFPH010001287.1:264921-277197 GCA_018207615.1 Philaenus spumarius
AAGAATTAAGTTATCACCAGCAAATATTTACCACCAGAAAGTTACACATATAGTCCGGTCAAATTAGCCAAAAAACTGCTAAATAGGGGGAAAAAATCCCGTAGTTTTTAAACTCGGCGTAATTGCTCATTGGAATGTCCTGTACAACATACTAAATTTCACCGAAGGTGGGGGATGAGCGGGAGGTTTGGGAGCCATCAAAGGTATTTTTTACTCGTTTTCTTAAATAACTCGAGAAATATTGAGTTTACCGAAAAACAAACCCTAAACAAAATTAAACTACAGTAAATTCTCTACATAAAAGATCTTCTTTATTTTCACGTACTTGCTTATAGTTTTGAAGATATAGTCCGTGGAAAATACAACAAAATTTAAAAATCTGGGATTTTAGCTTAATTTGTACAATAATTTTGTAATCAACTTACGTTAATATTAACAAATGCAATTATTAGCGAATTTCCATAGGAAAAATGAGCTATTGCAGTGGCCCCTATGGCAAGACCCAAGGTCGGGAGTAGCAAATGAGCACCGATCATGGTCCCCAGAACACGTTTTGGGGTGTCTTTAAAAATTATATATATATATGCATATATGTGTTCGCACTCTAGCGGCCGCATTTTAAGTCCGATTTGGTTCAAATTTGGTACACATGATGGTTGTCCTACAATCGAAAGCACGTTTTTTGACCGGAAGTAACTATTTTTTGAGATTTTTCCTACGAAAAACGTGTAAAAAAGTACCTTTGATGGCTCCCAAACCTCCCCCCACTTTTTTAGTAAGCTGTACAGGAGACTCGAATGAGCAACTATGCCACGTTTCAAAACTTTGGGAATTTTTCCTAATATTTTGGCTAATTTGACCTTACTACTAGTGCTGGTACACCTCCAGCCAATTTGGTGAGTCAACTTTATTTTTTGTTTACTTCGCTGACCTTCAAACTGAAAACCTCCAAATTATCAACTGACCAATATTCATTCACTTCTTCAATCATACAACCAACCAGGAAACTATTTTAGTTTAACACCCTATTCAGTTTAAGTTCAATATTGTTTATCATTTCAATAATTCCATAAGTCTCAATCATCCTTCATTAGCCTAAGCCTAGAATAAGAAATCATTATGCACATTGTTTAGCAGTTAAGGACTTTATTTGTTTTATTGAATTACAATAATAATAAAATTTGAAAATACTTTACAACCAGTTGGTCGGCAAAAATTGTATACTTGAACCCGAGATTTGTTTAATATTCAGTGTACTAATTTTGTTTTATTAATTAACTAGGAGAGACCCCTGCGTGCTCCGCACGCCAACCCCCGATGGAACCTTCTAAAAAGATATTGTTATGTTTTATTTATAATAAAGGTGTAGGATTAATAATAACCTCAAAAATAAGATGATAAATAATATTAAATGTTCAAATCAAATTATTTCGTATATTTTATAACAACAGTTATAATAAATGTTAAAAGAACCAGTAAGGCTCAGGTGTAGGCCTACACTTAATCAAAAATTCAACTTTGCACTTCTTTGAAGAGTTCACTTGAGGTTTCCACTGAACCGTTTTACACGCGGTTTGTTTTTAATGAAAGATCAATCATTCTATATTTGCACAATTTACTTACATTTTTGAAATAATTTCATTTAGAATGTAATAAAAGAACTTTTTAAAACGTATTTTATCATCAATTTAAGTTTCCCTATCCAGCTGATTATTAAAACACGTGATTGTGCATCTAAGAACAAACAATTGTAGCAAAAGGAATCAGCTGGCTTAAAGAAATTCATTAGTGGCCAGTATTTTTCTACCAACAAATTCACATGATCAAGTTGAACGTTAAACACATAGTGCCTAACAGCTGTAATACCAATAAATAAGCAACATTATGAAAAACTAAAAACAACAATTGAAAGATGAAACTTATACCATTCAAAGATGTGCACAAAAACATAAATCATGTATGTATGTTGCTGTTAAGAAAGGTAAAATAAATTAAACATAATTTTAGGTTAGGCCTAGACTGAAAAAACAACTTTTTGAATGTATTTACATTCATTGCCATAGCAACCAATTGATTAAAATAACATAAAACAGTTGATTCAGATGTCCAGCTTTTAGTACAAAATAATATTTTAAGTTAGACCTAGGCTCAACCAACACATGTTTCAACACACACAAACCAATAAAAACTTGCTTTAAGGAATTTAAAAATAAGAAAATCTATGTTACATCCTAATTAAAAATAAATAAGACATATTATAGTAGGCCTATTTATTGTTAATATAAGGTTTTATTATAAATAAAACATAACATATCTTTTTAGAAGTTTCCATCGGGAATTGGCGTGCGAAGCACGCAGGGGTCTCCCCTAGTATTTTCAAAATACAAATAAAACCTGCACATATAGGACCGCTAACCTTTGTTTTGGTACAACCCGCATGTAAATCGGTACAGTAGAACGGTCAGGCTCGCTGTCAGAAGCTTTAATTTTTTCCCTATGTTAAATCTCCATAGGAAAAGTTTATTTTTCATTTTTGACCCAATTAACATAGATATTTTCAAAATACAAATAAAACCTGCACATATAGGACCACTAACCTTTGTTTTGGTACAACCCGCATGTAAATCGGTCCAGTAGAACGGTCAGGCTCGCTGTCATTAGTTTTGCAAAAGTTTTTTAGTATATAAGATAAACCATTTGTAATCCAAATCAACAGCGTATTTTATACCCGGTGTTAAACGTGAGAGTGATTACAATACACACGTTTAAAATATGTAACATTACATTGCGTCAATAGTTATTTGTGTACTACGGGTGCAATGTAGAGTTTGTCGCACGAGATAAGCATTTGACGCCTGAGGCGTAGCCGACATTGTAAACTTTGCACCCGTAATACACACAACGTTTTTCCTACAGCTACATTTTAAATTAGTGTATCAGTTTTTAAAAAGATCTGTTTTACAGAGGTTAGTCCCACAACAATCAAAATTTTCAAAACATAGACTACATCAGCTTATATTTTCAATATAGACTATATGATCAAGAAACAATATCAGTCTTGATTTAATTGCTCTTTCGAAAACCTTTGAAAAAAGAGAAAGAACTGCTATAGGCCTATTATAATTATATGGATACCGCTTATCACCTTTTTTACTTTCTCCACCCTATACGTAGTATATGGAGAAAGTATTGTTTTCGTAAAAATGTTCGAATTTGAATTTTCAGTTGAATTATCTGTTTTGGTGCTCCCAGAACCCCCAAAAATTGTTTAGTGCAATTATCTGTGTTGGTGCTCCCTGAACCCAAAAATATTTTTAGTGGAATTTTTTGTTTTGGTGCTCCCTGAACCCAAAAAAGTGTTTTTAGAGTGGTGTCTGTCTGTCAGTCTGTCAGTATGTATACACGACCAGAGAGGACACTATTGGTCCGATTTTTATGAAATTTGGTATGTAGGTACTAAACCCTAATATCTCCAGGCATTTTTTCATTTTTTGGAATTTTTAATTTTTAAGGGTAATTTACCCCTAAAAACCCATGAAAACCGACAAAAATGCAAATTTCTCAAAAACGGCTCTAACGATTTTGATCAAATTTTCAGTATTTATAGTGCTTAAGATGCCAAACAAAATGACACCACCCGCTTTTATCAAAACTTCGGCGTTTTATAATTATGGGGAAATGTTTAAAAATAAACAAGTTTGTGTTGTCAATCTAGCATTGGGGCAGCGGCCGCACCGGGTAGCAAGGTCGCGCGATCGAATCCCGCCTGGGACAATAATTTTTTTATACAATTGACGTAGGTAGAATATTATTTTTTTGTTTTGTTCTAAAAAGTTGTAAATAAAATGATTAAAAGCAATATTATTTTGACTACAGTAAGTTGGGAGAAAGTTTGTGTCAGTTAACTGATACCGTTTATTTAAAACTGGTATAACTACGGCTGTTTTTAAAATACACAATCGCCAGCACCTCCTTGCTAATACAATATTTCAGTTTTCGTAGTAAATAAATTACACAAGATAATGTTTTTCAAAGATTTGATATATGAAGTTGCCATGAACTTGCTATGCAAGCATATCCACAGTAGCTTAAACATTGCAATTTCATTATTTAACCTGAACCCCGCCAAATAAGCAGTTGTACATGAATTATCACAATCAAACAATGTGTACTATACATTTTATGCCAAAATCCCAAAATTAAATGCAATCTAATTACATAAAATAAACATATTAAAAATAAACGGTACCAGGAACCGGCACGTACTTTCTCACAAACACATTTAAATTATTAAACAGATTCACTGTGACTTCATAATTGTAGGTGGGGTAGGAGAGGTGATATTAAAGTAGGAGATTAACTAATAAATATTATTATTATTAGCTAGAGAGAAAATTATTCGATAGATTTCGAACAAATTTGCACAAAACACGTCTATTGGGCCTGTATAGATGCAGGAAGAAAGAATTTTAAAATGTTTGAAAAACACCCCCTTTTAGGCCAATTATTATTATTAGCTAAACAAGAATTTTTA
Source organism: Philaenus spumarius (assembly GCA_018207615.1). NCBI lineage: Eukaryota > Metazoa > Arthropoda > Insecta > Hemiptera > Aphrophoridae > Philaenus > Philaenus spumarius. Next base: position 269,456 of record JAGFPH010001287.1, read on the forward strand.
GAAAGATACGGTTTTCTGCATATGGTAGGGTACGTTAAGGGCTACAAATAAGGCGAATTTGAATAAAATCGTTAGAGCCGTTTTTTTATAAAAAAATAATAACTGATTTTTTGTGTGTATTTTGGCCAAAAGGGGGTTGTTTTTCAACATTTTTCAAAACCTTTTTTCGTGCATCTATATAGGCCAAATAGACGTGTTTTGTGGAAATTTGTTCGAAATCGATCAAATAGTTTTCGCTCTTGCTTTGTATACATACAGACGTACAGACAGACATTTTGTAAAAACCCACTTTTTTGGTTTCAGGGGGTCTCAAAACGGATATTTCCACAAAAATCTCAACATTGATTTTTTTTTGCGATCACTGTACTTGCTCTATAGACTACTATAGTACAGCGAGAAAGTAAAAATTATATATAATATCGGTTTAAATTTTTTTTAAACTAAAACTATGAAAAAGTACGCAAAAATCTAGACTATTATATGATTAACAACTGTATAAAAGTTTATTTATTATTTACTGATTATAATTTTTAAAGAATACGCAAACTACAGACCAACTATGTATTTGTGTTAAGTTTTCTTTTTCATACAAAAAAAGCCATACGAAACGTCTTTTTTGCTGCCATTTTGAAGAGGTTGGCGATATGGCCAAATTTTAAATACAAATAAATGTTCAGCTCTAAGACCCCCTTTAATTTGACACCCCACTCGACTTACATTGCTGTTACAATTATATATATATATATATATATATATATATAAGCTATTTCATTTCCAAGAAATAAAAAATTTCAATAGGCCTTCTGTTGGAAATCGTATAGTAAAGTTGGCCAAGTAAAGTGCCGTCCTGCAATGTGGCCAAGTAAGTTTAGAAGATGAAGCTATAAAGCCTCTTTTACTGTACCCATCAACAAAATATTGTATTCCTTTTTTTATAAACTCTCAATAATTAATACTAAACAAAGCAACATATTTCTTACAAGCTATAAAAAAACATACAGGATGTCTGTTTTAAACGGGCCACCATTGGTATCTTGTAAACTATAAATCTGACAGCAAACTTTAAATGGCAAAACTTTCCTTGATTTTTGAGAAATTAAAAAATATGTAGTTAAAATATTTGTAAATGGCCGCCATTTTCCAAAATGGCGGTCAACTTATGAATTCCCTATCGAACACCCTATATTTTATGATGATTATGGATTTAGCTAGTTGTTTTAAGACATTTTTGTTCTTGGTGTTTTTTTTTTTTTTAAGACAAACTGTTTAAAATTTAGAGTGGTATAAATTTGTCAAAACACCCTATCTGAGAGGAAGATATTTTTGTATGGAAACATTTTGAACCAATGAAAACGCTCTTAACACTAATAAAGCATTGTTTAGACAGTCAAATAACTTTTTAAAATCAACAAACACGGTTTTGTTAATTTTTAAACCCATAATTCAGAGGAATTAAGAGACAAATTTGTCACACTTGAAAAATGAAGTTGATAACAGATGTTCAATATTCAGCAGTTCATTCTCATTGTTGTTTATCGAAAGCAAATATCAGCTGATTCAGAATCCTGAATTCAGTGAAATAAAAAGTAATCATAAGGGTGTTCCATGAAAAATTCGAAAGTTGGCCTCCAATTTCCAATTAAAAACTGTACTTTAAAATGAGAACTTAGAGCCTAATAAACAGGGATTTCGATAAACAACAATTTGCAACAAATAGAATGAACAGCTAATACAAATATTTTAACTACTGTACATATTTTGTTATTTTATTTACAAGGAAAGGTTCCCCATTTAAAGTTTACTGTCAGATTTATAGATTACAAGGTGGCCTATTTCAAAAAGACATCATGTACATTATAAACCAAAATTTACAGAAAAATAAATCGACTATTGAAATCTAGAAGTTGGGCTACTTTTTCGCATTATGTAAAAGTCAATAGCAAAGAATAAAACTTAAAATTACCTTTAAATTCTAATAATAAAACTAAAAGTAACTACAAATCTCAGCCTTCTTGATGAACGCAAAATATTACCAATAGTTATAACAATAATGAACATACGGATTACCACGAAACTATACACTACGAAATCATCACCATCCAGTTGCATGACCAAAAACTGTCCCTTAACCCACGGATACTAGAATACACGGTAGGGGTCACACGCAGATCCCCGCCGCCCGGATCGGAAACGTGACGTCACCATGGACCCACCGCCTTGCCGCACTGTATACAGACTCCACAGTCAACAATGTCATTCGCTATTCGAACACTAAAACGCGTAACCTGCAGCCTTTAATTTTGTTAGATATTTTTAATACTTAGGGACGAAAGTATAATTTTGCATGCCAGTACGATTTTATATCGGTGTATACATTTATCTATATAATATAAATTAATTGCTGTTCCTTTGTAAGCGCATCACTTGAGAACGGCTCGACCAATTTGGCTACTTTTTGTTTTAAAATGTTCGTAATAGTCCGAACTAGGTTTTATATAAAGAAAATTTTGAAAAGTTTCCCGAAAAAGTTTCAAATTTTGAAAAACTAAACAGCCTTTTTTTGTATGGACTCAAGACCATAGTGCACAAAAACAGCTGTTCGTATAAAACGCTTAGCCACACGTCGTGTTTGTTTACATTCATTACCATAGCAACTTTACTCAGCATTTATAATCAGTTTATTATTCTTCAAAACCAACAGCTTTTTTAGGTTAGATTGACCAACTTAAAGCAAATAAAAACAAAAATCAACTAAAAATACTTACTATATTTCAATCCAATTCAAACATTGGTTGTTACATAATATATATATAAAACAGTTGTGTTGGATCAAAAACTGAACCTGATTTTAGGCTAGGCCTACAATGAACCAAAACATGTTTATTTGCAACCAATTTATAATCATGTTTTTTAAAATTCTTCACAACTATTAGTTTTTTAGATTAGGTAAAAGCAAACAAAAGGTTTACTGTATTACCTATAAAGGTTTACAAACTATAAATATAAATTTGTGTAGTATATTCTTAAGTGGCATGAAAACCATTTTACAATTTTTTTTATATTTTAAAATTTTTCTTTATATAAAAACCTAGTTCGGATTATTACGAATATTTTAAACAAAAAATAGCTAAATTGGTCCAGCCGTTCTCAAGTGATGCGGTTACAAAGGAACAGCAATTCATTTTTACTTTCTCACTATATACATAGTATAGAGAAAGTATAGTAATCGCAAAAAAATCGATGTTGTGATTTTTGTGGAAATATCCGTTTTGGGAACCCCCCCCCCCCCCCGAGTCTAAAAAAGTGGTTTTTACAAAATGTCTGTCTGTATGTATACAGGGCCGGATTTCCCAATAGGCCCGGGCCTATGGGCGCAAGCTCCCAGGGGGCGCACGGCCGAGAGAAAAAAATACTTAAAACATATCTAGAAATAAAAATAAATAGCCATAAATTAACATATTTTTTGAATTGATTACAAAAAAATCATTCGAATTTTGAAGTTCATTGGAACAAATTTTTTATTTGCCCAATTTTCTAAATTGAACAAAACCTAAGTTATTAACATAGCAATGGCCATGCTTTGTTGCGGGAATGCTCTGCTGGTTGGATCGTTTTGTTTCAGTCCCACAAACGTGAGCTCACTATGTAATACATAAAATTACTAAAAGTGTTTTAAGACGGCATTTTGTTAAGCCCCAGAATCAAGTAAATTACTAAAAAAACTTGCAATGATAAAATTGCATCGTAAAGTGTTGTTTAATCAATTAACATATAGGATTGATATAATTTTTTAATAAAGGTTTTTGGGGAAGTAACTTTAACCATCCTAGGGGCGGAAAAAATAATTGGGCCCAGGGGCGCCAAAATGCTAAATCCGGCCCTGTATGTATACAAAGCTAGAGCGAAAACTATTCGATCGATTTCAAACAAATTTGCACCGGACATGTCAAGTAGGCCTGTATAGATGCAAGAAAAACGGTTTTGAAATTTTTTGAAAAACAACCCCCTTTTTGGCAAAACATCCCCCAAAAAACAGTTATTATTTTTTTTATAAAAAAACGGCTCTAACGATTTTGATAAAATTTGGCTTATTTGTAGCCTTTAATGTACCCTACTATATGCAAAAAACCGTATCTTTCTAAATATTCTCGTTTAGCTAATAATAATAACTGATTTTTGGGGGGTTTTTTGCCACAAATGGGGTTGTTTTTCAAAAAATTTCAAAACCTTTTTTCGTTCATCTATATACAGGCCTAATTGACGTGTTTTGGTGCAATTTTTTTCGAAATCGATCTAATAGTTTTCTCTCTAGATAATAATAATAATATTTATTAGTTAATCTCCTACTTTAATAAATCACCTCTCCTATCCCACCTACAATTAATTATGAAGTCACAGTGAATCTGTTTGATAATTTAAATATGTTTGTGAGAAAGTATGTGCCAGTTCCTGGTACAGTTTATTATTATATAGATTAAAAAATCATACTTGTACTGAAAAAGTAGTTTTCCTGAAACTTGTATAGTAGTCAAACATAAGTAATAACAGACTATCCAAACTCAAACATTCACCATATTTAGTAGATTTATTACAAATCTCAGGCTTGGAACAAAAAATGTTGGGAAGGAAAAGACTAAAATGTCAAAGTAAAAAGTGTTTATTGTTTTAATAACAATAATACATAGTAATATTACCAATGAATACACAACATTGATAATACAGCTATATCTCAGCCTTTGTCTTCGTAGTACTGAACATTGTAATAAAATAGTACAAGCTAAGGTTAACTGTAAAACTTAAGGACCTATTGAGGTTCGTAAACATAAAAGAATAAAAGCAAAGTGATTAAACATACCTTAAAACTGAATACTGAAAATAACTAGTAGAAACGTTCATTTAGTTGCAATCAAAGTATGCTAACTTAAATTGATGAAACCATTAATTTTAATGGTGTCAATCTAAGAATACAAGTTGTTCAGGAAACATTTTTTCTGCCACTGTAGTACTTCATTTAAAATAATTAATTGTGAATAATGATGAAATGAAGTGTACAGTAAGAATAGTACGAAATACAACAAATGTGGAAGTAAATATTAACAATATATTACATGACAACCATATTTAAAATATTTAAAAAAGAGAAAATATGTCAAATTCAGGAAAAACCCCATATTATCCCAAAATCCCACAAGCAGCCAAATTATCCCATATTTGGGATAAAAATCCCACAAGTGGAAACACTGGTACGGTGTAAGAGCGGCAGGCAGCGGGCCGGGAGGTGGGTTCAGAGTGACGTCACTGATGCGTGAGTCTACTGCGCAGCCTACTCATGACCCCTACCGTGTATTCTCGTATCCGTGCCTTAACCCTTTGAGAAGTAATCACGTGATATGACGTGATTTCATTTGTTCCGCGTAGGAGTGGAAGATCTCACATTTTGATATGCTTCCAGAGTAAGAATTTTTTATTATAATTATTAAATATTGTTTACTATATCCATTTTTATCACATTTACAACTTTTAAATGATTTTTAACACATTTATTGCAATAAAATGATTGAAAAAGTAATCATTGTTTTTTGGTTTTTGTAAAAGTAATCACATTCTATGACATGATTTTTTTCACAAACTAGGAACAATGAGAAATAAACACTTAGAAAAATTAGTGATTGATTTATTATTATTAAAAAAAAAAAAAACAGTTATAAAAAACAAGAAGCTCTCAAACAAAGCAGTCAAAAAAGTAAGAAATCTGCGGGACAGAAGAAAACACAAACAAACCGACGTGGCAGTTTCGTGTACACAATGTCATGCCCGTTCATTCTAGCGCAATAAAGTAACAACTATTACTACAAGACAATTTTACAATGCATATCTACACTCTAGTGGTGAAATAACCAACTGTTTGAGTCATAATAGAAACTCGTTCTCATGGCAACCAGGAACGTCATATGACGTGATTACTCGTTTGAGCAAAAAACGTAGATTAACGTGATTAATCTTTAAGCGTAAAATAAGCTACTCCTCAAAGGGTTAACACACAATGTAAACGTTGGTATACCTGAACCCTCCCCCACCTGAGCAGTAGCCTAATTCCACAATCTGCAACCGGAAACTGCAAAGGGTTTATCGAAGGGTACGGTGAAGGGTAATTTGGTGAATTGAGAGAGAGGGAGGGAGAGATCAGGGGCGGACTGGCCAGCCGGCCCACCGGCCAACGGGCCGATGCGCCTTCTTTGCACCCTCATCCAAAAGTATTCGTTAAAATTCAAAGAATGAGCCGAGACACATTTCTAGAAAGCGAGAGGAAAACTCAGAGTAAGAATTTCGGGAAAACATAAAGTATGGTATAAGATCTGTAGTTGACACTGTCAACAAGCGAGAGCAAAGCAGCTCTTCTCCCTCGTACGTGTACCTACTACCATATATCATGAATAATAAATAGATCTTGCATTCATACGGGGGCTGTGTGTCGGAAAAAAGGTTGTCGCGAAAAAAGTACATGATCGCGCCGCGAGGTAGCGCTAGGGAGAAATCATTGGTAGCATAGGTGTTTCATACAGCTTCCGTCGTTTCCCCAATAGATAACGTCACTATCGTCGAGTTTCCAGTGGAACAAAATATTGCATTGGATCGGAGTTCTATTAGGTTATTCAAATACAATGCTACTACCTACTACCGAGTAGCACTCTGTGATCTGAGTGACTTAAAAAAGGTGGCCGCCTCCCGCGCCATTTTACGCCGAACCCGAATAAAAACTTCACAGCATCGGTGTCCCTGTCGTGTCGTAAACCGTAGTAACGAAAACTTTAAAGTGTGTGATGAATGTGAGCTGTAAATTATTGTGTCTCTTTTATTTTAAACTTAATTTGAGTCAAACGCTTCAATTTATTTTGATATTCATTACACAGGATACATGCACGTAAGTAATCACTACTTTTATAAATTTATATTAAATTTGTGTATTTTTCGACTTCATCATTACACTGTAGAAGTTAAACAGTATTTTTATTTGTAGCCAAGGATTATTAATTAATGATTTAAATAGGCACTTTGGCAATAATTGGGTCAAATTTGTTATGGTTTGGTACATATAGCCAGCCAAAAATATCGTCTTAGTTCTATGTAGGGTAAAATTTATTTTTCGTTTGCAGAAATAGGTTAGGTAGGCCTACTTTATTTTTTCCCATAGGCTATACTAGGACTATTTGTATTGATTTGAACTTTAACATATGTTTTAAAAATAAAAATTTTATAACATTACCCTTATCGGTAATTGTTTACAAAAAATACTTTGTCAAAACCAAATCGTAACATATTGAGATATGTTTCGTATTTATGTATCCTAACAATGTATTAACAGCCCGAAAAAATAAATTCACCCTAAAAAAAATATAGCCTGAAGTTCTAACTTTATAGCCTCTAATCCCAGTATGTTTCAAGCAAATATTCCCATATTGAACTATACAGGGTGATTTTTTTAAATGGGCCACCATTGGCATCTCAGAAACTATAAAAGTTACAAAAATCGTTAAATAGGGGACCTTTCCTACTTTTTCCCTTACATTATAAATACAATATTAAAATTTCCAAAAACTCTGCCATTTTTCCAATATGGCGGCCAACTTAATTTTTCAAATGGAAACCCCTATTTTTATGTTGAATTTCGATTGGGGACACAAATTTAAGACATTATTATTCTTTTGTATTTTTTCCTAAACCCAACCGTTTATGAGATACAG
>JAGFPH010001287.1:284612-300692 GCA_018207615.1 Philaenus spumarius
GAATGACAATTTTTAGAAAGATGTGGTTTTTTCGTTGGGTACATTAAAAGCTATAAATAATTCGACCACGCAGTTGGACCCCTGACGTGAGTTGAGCAAATTTCCAAAATTAAGTTTATACGCCTATGTTTTAGGGTTTCCACCAATAATTTGGGAACTAGGTCTACTCACGAAGACGTTGAACAGCTGTCTGTGTGTACGCAATATATTAGTAGAATTTGTTTTCTCCTAGTGGCCTCGCGAGTTTGCACCACTTGGCTTCGAACCGGGTACTTTATGGTATTTTACGTTTTGGGGGAACCAAGCGAGCTATAAGGTCGCGTAAAAAAACAAAATGTGCAGAATAACATCCTACATTTATATTTTTAGAAAAATTTCTAAAAAAATTTCATTATCGTAGTAAAAATCTCAAAAAATGGTTACTTCCGGTCAAAAAACTTACTTGCGGTTGTTGGATTTTTTTGGCTAACGAACTCGTCCGAGCGACGTAGACAACCAATATGTGTACCAAATTTGGACCAAATCGGACTTTAAATGCGGCCGCTAGAGTGCGAACACATATATACATATATATATGAATTTTAATGACACCCCAAAACGAGTTCTGGGGACCATGATCGGTGCTCATTTGCTACTCCCGACCTTGGGTGTCACAATACTGCAATAGCTCATTTTTCCTATGGAAATTCGCTAATAAGCCAAATTTGATCACAATTGTTAAAGTTTATCTAGCAAATAAATTTAGTATTTGTTTACAATAGGACTTAACATAGTTGCTTCATATTTCCGCCACTATATAAGTTAATGTGGTTTCCGTTTTGGTATGTATGTCTGTCTGTATGTATACAAAGCTAGGGAGAAAACTATTCGATCGATTTCGAACAAATTTGCACCAAACATGTCAATTAGGCCTGTATGGATAAACAAAAAAAGGTTTTGAATAATTTTGACAAAGACAACCTTTTTGGCCAAAAAACCCCAAAATATTTTCAATACACAGTGCATTGCGTGCTTCGCACGCCAACCCCCATATTGGGAGTGTTTTCAATACAAAATGCACGCCAACTCCCGTATGTAACTCCAACTATGACTTCATAATTGTATTAAAGTAGGTGAGGGGATAGTACAATAAAGTAGGAGAGTAAGTAATAAATATTATTATTATTAGCTAAATAGGAAACTATTCGATCGATTTCGAACAAATTTGTACCAAACATGTCAATTAGACATGTACAGACGCACGGAAAAAGTTTTTGACAAATTTTGAAAAACAACCCCCTTCTCGGCCAAAAAATCAAAAAAATCAGATATTATTATTATTATTATTATTAGCTAAACGAGAATTTTTAGAAAGATGCGGTTTTTTGCATGTATGGTAGGGTACATTAAGGGCTACAAATAAGCCAAATTTTATCAAAATCGTTAGAGCAGTTTTCTTATAAAAACTAACTGATTTTTTGGGGGTTTTGGGCCAAAAAGGGGCTTGTTTTTAAAATTTTTCAAAACCTTATTTCGTGCATCTGTACAGGCCTAAATGACATGTCTGGTGCTAATTTGTTCGAAATCGAACGAATAGTTTCTCTCTAGCTTTGTATACATACAGAAATTCAGACAGACATTTTGTAAAAACTACTTTTTTGGACTCAGGGGGTCCCAAAACGGATATTTCCAGAAACATAGATTTTTCTGTGATCCATCGATTTCTTTTACGATCACTATACTTTCTCTATACTATAGTATAGTGAGAAAGTAAAAGTAATCCTGAAATGTAAATTATCCAAAGTGAACTTTCGCGAACCATACTCTCTGTGAGAGATATAAAGACACAATTCCTGAATCCCATAAAATCTTATCAATTATAGTTGTACCAAATCCCTTCCCTACCTTGACAGCGGGTTAGAAACACCATGCCTAACCCTTTCCTCGGCTAAATATTTCTCAAGTAGATATTAATTGTCCTAAACATGGACCGGTCATTAAAAGTGTCCGTCTTGGCCATTGTTATTCCAGTCGCCCCCAGACAGGATGCTTCGGGGTCGCCACCCTCTAAGGGTTCCGGCAAGACGTGACTGGCAACCTTCAATTTGAATTGCCCTTTTCAAAACACGCGCGCGTACGCGTGCGTAGGTTATTTTATTGGTTAATCCAAAAATGAATACAGATTGGTTGATGTGTGTCAGGGGGAGGGTGTTGATATGTTAAATTAGTTTGAATTGACAAAGGCGTGGGTTTCCTAAAATATGTAGGAGTATCCATGTTGGATTCGAATTCATTTAGTATTTCGTATAAACTAGTTTTCAAAATATGAACACATATCAATAAGGTTACATATCACATATTTTTTCTTCTACAGGGAGTCCCATAAGTAAACAGCCAAACTTCGGGCAATCTTATCTTATTAAGGGGGCGCTACCCTGTCCGCAATATTGAATATGATTCCCATAAGAGCAATGCTACAGAATAAGTCATTTTTTTCGTTAATTCGTGGAATAAATTAAAAATTTGGTTTCATTTTGAAGTACTGTCATATGCGGATGTTGATTGCCGTATACATTTTCAAAAACCGTTTTATTGTTTTCTTAACGTATGATATAAATAGTAAACTTTATTAATTTTTTACTCAGTCGCAAAAAGAGATATTGCAAAAAACCTTAGCAATCAACACCCACAATCTATTTTACTTTAAGAAAAAAATACAGCTTTCGTTTTTTGACAAAAGCAACACAAAAATATGCTTAATAGTGAAGGAGGTATGTTTTGGTTCTTTAACATTGAAAGTGGTACCCAACTTCGCCGTTTTGAATGTAGGGAGCCGAGCCTTAAATGAGCAACTCTTGTATATAAATTTATTTCGGGGATCTCGCTAACGGCTCTAACGATTTGGATGAAAATTTGTATATAGGGATTTTTTGATGTCAGGAATCGAATGCGCTAGGTCTTATGTCTGCAAAAATGCAAAGTAGCTCTTTTCGCCTATGTAAACTCTCAACTTCTTTCATATACCAACTTTGAAGTTACTAAGTAAGCGATTATAGGTGCATGTTTACATACATTTTCCTAAAAAAAAAAAAAAACAATTTTACAAAAGAAAAATTACTGAGCTATGCTCGGTCGCCCAGGTACTGGATCAAAATAAAGAGAAAATCAAGAACACAATTTTTTCCAAAAACCCTTTGTTTTCCAGATATCCGCGATTCGGTTTCTTTTACAAAATAATTCATATCCAGAGAACGGTTTAACCGATTGAGTTCAAACTTGGCACGACGTTTAACCAACTAATGATATATCTTAAGAAAAATAAGCGAGTATATCTAATCATGCGTTTAAAAATGGTGGCTGTTTGAAAATTTCAAACCTAAATTACTCAAAAACCGTACATTTTAATAAAAGATACATTTCGTGTAGCCCTTTTGATTTCCTATCGGATGGTGTAACTGTCGAAACAATCGGATGAAGGATCTACTTCAAAAGAAAAATGTAGAACAAGGTGAAAAGATGGAACATTTTCGAGAGACTTTGGCTCGTGTTTTTTTAAAAATAGGATACTCAAAAATGTCACGCACGTCAAGTTGCTGTCACGCTAGAAAGCTAAAAAGCTTTTCAACTCTACGCAATGAAATTACGAAGATTTTGGAACTACCAGGAGTTTTCTATGACTTCTGTGTCCACAGGCAGACAGACACACATAAGAACACACGGACATAAAATTTTACCCCATTTTTTTTATGAATTTCCTCGACGTTTTCGAGGTTTCAGAACACGATAAACCAATACAATATTTTTAGAATTTTCGCAAGATTTCAATACTTTGGCGTTTTAATGCAAACCGAAGTAATAATTAAAATTGTAGTACATCAAATTCTTCCAAGAGGAAGCTCCTAATTTTTGAAATTAGCTCATTCCTACGCACAGATGCAGGCAGTTGGTAAAGATTGCCGATGTTTGACAATTGGTTGCGGCTGAACTACTGAACTTAATCTAACTTTTAAAGACCTCTTTAGACGCGTAATTTAATTAATTTATAAGGGGACGTTTTCCGAGTTATAAGGAAAACTGAAAAAGTGCCAATATATTTTGATGCCCAAACTGGATTAAAATATGGATTGCTTTGGAATATTTTTTCAGGAAGCAAAAGTCTGATTCGCCTGGGCTTATATAACTTGTGTCCTATCTTCCTTAGTTTACTGTCTGTATGTTTTTAAGAAAAAAATGTTACGTCATGAATGGTTTAAGATGAATAAAATTCGTGAAACTTAGCACGAATGTTTATCACACTGATTATACAAATATTATTTGTTATATAGTTTTACTTTCTCACTATACTATAGTATAGAGAAAGTATAGTGATCGCAAAAAAAAATCGATGTTGAGATTTTTATGGAAATACCCGTTTTGGGACCCTCTGAGTCCAAAAAATTTGTTTTCACAAAATGTCTGTCTGTATGTCTGTATGTATACAAAGCTAGAGAGAAAACTACTCGATCGATTTCAAACAAATTAGCACCAGACATGTCATTTAGGCCTGTATAGATGCACGAGAAGCGGTTTTGAAATTTTTTGAAAAACAACCCCTTTTTGGCAAAAAAAACCCCCAAAAAAATCAGTTATTTTTTTTTAATAAAAAAATGGCTCTAACGATTTTGATAAAATTTGGCTCATTTGTATAGCCTTAAATGTACCCTACCATATGCAAAAAACCACATCTTTCTAAAAATTCTCGTTTAGCTAATAATTAAACTGATTTTCGGGGGATTTTTTGGCCATAAAGGGGGTTGTTTTTCAAAATGTTTAAAACCTTTTTTCGCGCATCTATACGGGCCTAATTGACGTGTTTGGTGCAAATTTGTTCGAAATCGATCGAATAGTTTTCGCTCTAGATAATAATAATAATAATATTTATTAGTTAATCTCCTACTTTAATATCGCCTCTCCTACCCCTCCTACAATTATGAAGTCACGGTGAATCTGTTTAACAATTTAAATATGTTTGTGAGAAAGTATGTGCCAGTTGCTGGTACCGTTTATTATACAGGGTGATTCAGGAAGAAACGGAAAAACTTTCAGGACTTGTTCTTCTAGTGAAAATAAATAGGTTCGGAAATGCTTCGTTTTCCAGTATCCACCATATTGTTTTTTTTTTAACTTCCCGCTAAGAAAATTGAAAATTTTCTAAAATCGGGAAGTTATTGGTTTCACCCCGTTTTTCGAAAATCGAGTATTCATCAGATCTCGACGTTTTGAGGACCTAGGAATCTTCCCTGACCACTCCCGAGAGGGTGTCACCCTGTCTGTATGTATATGTGTGTGTGTGTGTGTGTGTGTATGTAAGTATGTGACCCGCTAATAACTTTTGAACGGCTTAACCGATTCGATCCTACCAAACGGCGTTCTAAAGAGTTCTATCAAACTTAGATTTCCTGAAAATTTCAACTAATTCGGACCGGTAGGTTCTGAGAAATTTCGAAAAAACTAAGAAATAAATTTTTTTCAAATCAGGTTTTTTTGGAATAACTTTTAAACGGCTTTACCGATCAATTCCAAAATCTAATCAGCTTTTAACCTTGAAAAGCGACGTCGATCGCTACCAGTCCGGTCAAAATCGGTTAATTCGTTCGTGAGATATCGTGAACGAAAAAAAATAAAAAAGTGTTTTTTCTCAATTTCTCCGAAATTTTTCATCAGAAAAATTTTTATTGTCGATTCTTTCAATGGACTCAAAAAACTGCATCGATTGCCGCAAATCGCATAAAAATCGGTCGATTCATTCGCGAGATATCGTGAACGAAATAAAATTTAAAAAAGTGTTTTTCCTCAATTTCTCCAAAACTTTTCATCTGAAAAATTTTTGTTGTTGATTCTTTCAATGGACTTAAAAAACTGCACCGATTACCGCAATCGCATAAAAATCGGTTGATTCATTCAAAAGTTATGGCAGTTCAAAATTTCCAAAAATAGTGTTTATCAAACTTTCATCATACTTTTGTAATTAAACTTAGCGGGAAGTTACAGGGATGGCCTTTAGGGTCAATCGTTTTCCAAATTTTTTTTACAAAATACTTAATATCTTTGGATGTAGGAAATACAAACTTTTTAAGTTACACTCGTTTGAACATGAGCGCAACTCACTTTTCAAAAAAGTTGGTAAAAATTGCAAATGTTTGGCGATTGACTGTCGCTAAATTTCTGAACCTAATCCAACTTTTAAGGATTAGACGCGTAATTTTGTCCTCTTTATTTAATTTAAATGGAATTTAATTAATTTAATTAATTTTTTTCCGTACCATTCCGTTTCCGAGTTGTAAGCAAATAAACGGTTCCAGAAACTGGCACATACTTTCTCACAAACATATTTAAATTATTTATTAACACGTTCGCTGCTAAATGTGAGCTTGACACTGAACACTATGAGAAGCGGCCGACGCACAGTGTATTGCACGCCAACCCTCGTATTGGAGATATTTTCAATACACATTGCATTGCGTGCTTCGCACGCCAACTCCCGTATGTAACTCCAACTGTAACCTCATAATTGTATTAAAGTAGGAGAGGGAATAGTACAATAAAGTAGGAGAGTAAGTAATAAATATTATTATTATTAGCTAAATAGGAAACTATTCGATCGATTTCGAACAAATTTGTACCAAACGTGTCAGTTAGGCCTGTACAGACGTACGAAACAAGTTTTTGAAAAATTTTGAAAAACAACCCCCTTTTCGGCCAAGAAACTCCAAAAAATCACATATTATTATTATTAGCTAAACGAGTATTTTATAAAGATGCTGTTTTTTCCATATGGTAGGGTACATTAAGGGCTACAAATAGGCTAAGGCAAATTTTATCAAAATCGTTAGAGCGGTTTTTTTTATAAAAAATAATAACTGATTTTTTGGGGATTTTTTCAAAAAAGGGGGTTGTTTTTCAAAAAATTTCAAACCCGATTTTCGTGCATCCATACAGGCCTACCTGACATGTCGGGTGCAAATTTGTTCGAAATCGATTGAATAGTTTTCGCTCTAGCTTTGTAGGCCTATACATACAGACATATAGACATACATACAGACATACAGACCGACATTTTGTAAAAACCACGTTTTTGGACTCAGAGAGTCCCAAAACGGATGTGTCCACAAAAAACTCGACATCGATTTTTTTGCGATCACTGTACTTTCACTATACTATAATAGAAAGTAAAAAACGAAACATGTGCCAAAATTTCGCTGTTTTTCAGCCCGCAAAAGTTACGCCATGCTCAGAAACTGCTGCAAATTTACATTACTCTCATTCGGGATGCCCAAAGTGGATTAAAATAATTTCCAGCTTTGGCACTTTTTTCAGGAAGCACGGTCTTTTTTCTGTCTAATTTGCCTGGGCTATATTTTCTAGTTTTGGCGTGCTGAATATCAAGCTAAAGTTCGGTTGAATGGTTACTAGACACTCTGTACATATAGCAAGGTTTGCAGGTTGTAACATTCAGGCTTTATTAGGATTAGGAAGCGTTATATCAGTTTTACTGACAGCTGTAGTATTTTCACTAAGACCCTCAGGGGAAGCCGCAGTTGTGCTAAAGGGTTGCTTCTCGCCCTAATTTCCACCCTCAACCCTACATTTTAGTAGGTCATCAATTGTTTTATTCTATTTGCATCAAGACTCATATGTTCTTACTTGTTAATGGAAGGGGAAGCTCTCTCACATCCTAATCAAACAGGCAAAGCATACAACATGAGTCGAATTATAATATTGCACTTAAAGTATGTAATATCGGAGTAAAATGTTTTAACAAATACTGTGAGTTTTAGGATAAACAATAAAATTGCTGGATTCTATTCTGTCTTTGCACATTTTGAGATTTAGGACGTGAAAACTGTGCATATACTGTTTATTTATTACAAGTCTGTAATATCTATATACAGGGTGGTTATAAAGTCACTTCCCCCTCCTTTAACTTTTGTGTTTGTTAAAACAAACGAATATCATTTGGAGAACGATACCAACTTAACCCAAAGTATCTTTTGAAGCGATCGGAAATGTTGAGTGTGGGCGCAACTCAAAATTTTTAAATGGGAAGTATGGTCATGTGATGCCTCATTTTAAAGGTCCATTTAAGACTAGGAAAATGACACAAAGAAAATAAAAGTCGGAACACCCAAAACAAAATGGCGGCCCTAAACGTGTTGAAATAAATCGACATAAAGTTGTTAATATGTCAAAGAGAAAGTTGCTTTCAGAGAGAAAGGGCAGTGTTATTTGACATGTCGCATGACTAACTTCTCATTAAGGGTCTGCTCCAGTAAACGAGAAAGCGACCCTATCTAAACCGCTTCTCACTGTATCCCTATCTAAACAGTGCAATTTCTTGCAGCTGAACGCTTTGACATTGCCTCATTTCATACCATTTTTTAGGTCTATCTTTTGTAATCGAATGTTGAAAAAAAAACTGAATATTCTTTATAAAATTTCGGATCAGGCTTGCAAATTATTTTTCATTATTAATTTTTTATTGTGTTAGGAAAAAATGCAAACTTTGTACTTACAAAATTTCGACTACATAGCAAATAAAAAGCATTTAAAAAAATGTAAATTGCAAGACGGATGCGTATTGTGACTGTGCTTAAAATGAGACCTTGCAAACAATTTTATGATAAAAAGTAAACGAAATAAATGGTTTGAAATTTAACATTGCTCTTTCGGGATACAAATCCAAGATGGCCGACACTACAGCAGACCCTTAAAACGTTAATTTTGTAAAAAATAAAATTTACGAAATCGATTTGGAAGCAATTATTTAGGTCAAGCCCTTTGAAATAAACATTTTTTGTCTCTTGAAACTTTTTCTAAAAACTCTTCCTTTTCGAGATATTAGTAACTTTATGTCGATTTATTTCAACACGTTTAGGGCCGCCATTTTGTTTTGGGTGGTCCGATTTTTATTTTCTTTATGTCATTTTCCCAGTCTTAAATAGACCTTTAAAATAAGGTATCACATGACCATATTGTACTTCCTATTTAAAAATTTTGAGTTGCCCCAAAATCCCCCATTTTTAGGGGACACTCAACAGTTTTGATTGCTTCAAAAGATACTTTGGGTTAAGTTAGTATCGTTCCCCAAAGTATATTTGTTTGTTTTAACAACACAAAAGTTAAAGGGGGGGAGGGAGTGACTGTATAACCACCCTGTATATATAAGCGGTTTTGTCCTGACTTACTGTCGTCAATAGGATCAACGTAGAACAAAATCTACTTAAGATAAAAAATACGAAAATTTAAAGGTATGTTCATAGACGCACGATTTTGCAAAACAAAAATATTTTAAAGCGTTAAATTAGTGGGAATTCGGGGGTTTACTCCTAGCCGTAACACAGATAAAGCAGCTGTTCGGATCAAAAGCTGTTCGGATTAATGTCTGTATGCATTAATTACCATAGCAACCAACTTAGCAAGTTTATAATCAGTTTATTATTATTCACAACCTACAGCTTTTTTAGGACAGATTAACAAACTAAAAGCAAACACAAACAAAAATAATTGAAAATGGTTACTGTATACATTTCAATTCAAAGATCTGTTGTCGCACATAATTAACATAATTTTAGGTTAGTTCTAGATTAAACCAAAACACTTTTATTTGAAAAAAATGGGTAAATTTAGGATCAGGTAAAATTATTCCTCAAAACTAACAGTTTTTTTTTTAGTTTAGTTAATTGCAAACAAAAGGCTTACTACATTTATAAGTCAAACATCTGGTCTTACATATTACTAGGGAAGACCCCTGCGTGCTCCGCACGCCAACCTCCAATGGAACCTTCTAAAAACATATGTTATGCTTTATTTACAATAAAGGTGTAGGATAAATAATAACCTCAAAACTAAGATGATAAATAATGTTACATGTTCAAATTAAATTATGTCTTATATTTTATAACAGCAGTTGTAATAATGGTTAAAAGAACCAGCAAGGCTCAGGTCTACACTTTAAAACCCTAACCTAAAAGCTAGAAACACAAAAATAATTTCTTCAAATTTTGAAATCAACTGTTAATGGAAATATTGGAGCAAACAGCTATATTGCTATATTATCTGTTATTTTATTCAATTGGTTGCTCTGGTAATAAATGTAAATACATGTGTTGGTTTATCATTCTAGGCCTAACCTTAGATTTTTTCCGACTAAATTTACAAATATTGAAATAAAAAAAGGTTTTTATCGAAACGAATTAGCCTATGTTACTCAGGGATAGTGCAGCTTTTTATTAGTAAAACTATTATCTTCCCGCTAAGAAAATTGAAAATTTTCTAAAATCGGGAAGTTATTGGTTTCACCCCGTTTTTCGAAAATCGAGTATTCATCAGATCTCGACGTTTCGAGGTCCTAGGAATCTTCCCTGACCAATCCCGAGAGGGTGTCACCTTGTCTGTATGTATGTGTGTGTGTGTGTGTGTGCGTGTGTGTGTGTGGGTGTGGGTGTGTGTGTGTGTAAGTATGTGACCCGCTTATAACTTTTGAACGGCTTAACCGATTGGATCCTAAAAAACGGCGTTCTAAAAGAGTTCCATCAAACTTAGATTTCCTGAAAATTTCAACTAATTCGGACCGGTAGGTTCTGAGAAATTTCGAAAAAACTAAGAAATAAAAAATTTTCAAATCAGGTTTTTTTGGAATAACTTTTAAACGGCTTTACCGATCAATTCCAAAATCTAATCAGCTTTTAACCTTGAAATCCAAAATCGGTTAATTCGTCCGTGAGATATCGTGAACGAATGAAAATAAAAAAAGTGTTTTTTCTCAATTTCTCCGAAATTTTTCATCAGAAAAATTTTTGTTGTCGATTCTTTCAATGGACTCGAAAAACTGCATCGATTGCCGTAAATCGCATAAAAATCGGTTGATTCATTCGCGAGATATCGCGTGAACGAAAGAAAACCAAAAAAAGTGTTTTCCTCAATTTCTCCGAAACTTTCATCTGAAAAATTTTTGTTGTTGATTCTTTCAATGGACTTAAAAAACTGCATCGATTGCCGCAAATCGCATAAAAATCGGTTGATTCATTCAAAAGTTATGGCAGTTCAAAATTTCCAAAAATAGTGTTTATCAAACTTTCATCATACTTTTGTAATTAAACTTAGCGGGAAGTTACAGGGATGGCCTTTAGGGTCAATCGTTTTCCAAATTTTTTTTCAATCGGTTCAGTAGAGCCAGAGATTACCCCCTACATACAAACAAACAAACAAACAAAACAAACTTTACCTCTTTATAATATTAGTATAGATATGTTTCGTTTAGTTGGTAAAATTACAATTTGTTTGAAATATTGATTATTTAAATACTAATAACGGAAATACAACGCTTGCTGAAATTCGAATTATTGGGGTTAGCGGTGTTTGTTTATGTCGACCTCCGTCTTACGTTAGCTATGTAAAGGTCACCGCTGGGGTGGGTCGCCGCCGGGATTATATTTCAGTTCCCCACACTGACACTTCCACACACTGCCCAAAATACTGACACTTTCCCACAGCCCTTGGAGGCTGCTACCTGTTTAATGACTCAGAAATAATCTCGACTGACATTTCCACACACATCCCCCCCCCCCAAGGCTTCAGCGATCATCGCTACAGCCGCACCAGTGACAATGCACCTTTGCAGTGAAGAAAAGCGCTCGGTCTATGTACTTCATTACTAACACCTAACATAACCTCCCCATAGTAGCCTTTGAAGTATGAAGTATAAATATAGCGTAAAAGTAGCCTTGGAGGAGGGTGTGTGTGGAAATGTCAGTCGATATTATTTCTGAGTCATTAAACAGGTAGTCCAAGGGCTGTGGGGAAGTGTCAGTATTTTGGGCAGTGTGTGGAAGTGTCAGTGTGGGGAACTGCCCGGACCCCGCCGCCTGGGATTGTGGGCGAAATTTCAATGTTTAGCTCTTGAAATTGTATTTACCCTGTTCATATCTACAACAAAGTACTTGCAACGAACACAATTCTTAAAACCTGTGATCATCAAGAGAAACCTTTTTCTAAGCACTTTTGGGTTTGTTGGCTCGCAAACCTTTTTTAAAACTTATACAACCCAACACATTGTTCACAAAATTTGAATAACTTAAAAGTGTAAAATCTATACACAATTTCACCTTCCAAATGTACATTACCGTTGTTTGGTATTAGGCACACAACACATACATTTTCAACATTTCTAAAATTCTACAGGGTACTTCTCACTACTTTTTTAGACGATTTTATTTTTTAAATATAAATTTCTCTACTTTCCATGAGCAGCGCAAGTCGTACATTCACCGAAGAAAATCTATGCACGTCTCCGTTCCGTCTTTTGGCGGAAATGTTCTCGCCAATAAAATTTAATTAAAACTGATTGAATGACCTCCCCTCTTTCCTTTGAACCACTTTAACTTTAGACGACACCGTGCAGAGGGAGAGACCGGCTTCCTTTTAGGCCTACATCTGTCTTACATCTAATATTAAGGTCAATTGTTAGTCACATATTTAGGCCGATTGTAGAGCGTTATTGGGCACTTATAAATCCACCAGGTGACAGATTATTTCACTCAAAATATGTAGTAACTAGGTAAAAATGCCACCTGAGGTCGGCTGTATCGGATGATTTTGTTAGTAAAAAAGTAATAGGGTAAAATTAATCTGCAGTAATAGGTATCAATAGGGTCGTAACTAAAACCAAAAAACCCCAAATGTGCCGTTGTAAATATAACCATGCAATACAAATTAGGCCTACATTTCATAATTTATGTAGTAATAAACTGTACCAGGAACTGGCACATACTTTCTCACAAACATATTTAAATTATTAAACAGATTCACTGTGACTTGTAGGGGAGAGGTGATTTTTTATTAAAGTTGGAGATTAACCAATAAATATTATTATTATTATCTAGAGAGAAAACTATTCGATCGATTTCGAACAAATTTGAACCAAACACGACAATAAGGTCTTTATAGATGCACGTAAAAACGTTTTGAAATTTTTTTAAAAACAACCCCCAAAATCAGTTATTATTATTATTACTAGCTAAACGAGAATGTTTAGAAAGATGCGGTTTTTTTGCATATGGTAGGGCACATTAAAGGCTACAAATAAGCCAAATTTTATCAAAATCGCTAGAGCCGTTTTTTACTAAAAAATAATAACTGGTTTTTTGGGGTTTTTTTTGGATAAAAAGGGGGTTGTTTTTCAACATTTTTCAAAACCCTTTTTCGTGCATCTATACAGGCCTACTGGACATGTCTGGTGCAAATTTGGTTGAAATCGATAGAATAGTTTTCTCTCTAGCTTTGTATACATACAGACATACATAGCCTACAGACATACAGACAGACATTTTCTAAAAAACACTTTTTTGGACTCAGGGGGTCCCAAAACGGATATTTCCACAAAAATCTCAACATCGATTTTTTTTGCGATCACTATACTTTCTCTACATACTATAGTATAGTGAGAAAGTAAAAAGTGCCCTTATAAAAATAACGATGAAAAAAGACATTTCATAATTTGTTGATAATAATGACGTTTTCTTTCATGTAAAATAAACTGCACGAAAATCAGCATGGCAGATCTCCAGAAATAGGTATCAAATAGGGTTGCAGCCTAAAACCAAAAACCCCAAAAAATATATATTTAGACTACTCGTATATTTTGTCTTAACGCATCTGTTCCCGAAGTTTGGACCAGTCACGTCCATACTCCCTGAATATGCAGATGTTGCTAAAATAGATAATGGTATGAAAAGTTATGGAGAATCGATTATACCATATTTATATCGATTATTCGTTTATTTATGCATACGTGCAACAGAATGTTAAAAAATACTCCAGTAACTTAATGCACGCAAACCGACAAAACTGAAATAATTTTACATAATGAATCCTTCCAATTGCACCTACCGCTGTTGGCGTTGAAAAGCGGAACTAATCTGTCCTTGAAGTGAGTTTAGGGCAAGGCTCAGGGTCAGACCAGAACGAAAGGGTAGGGCAAGTCGAGAGATAACTTCTTGTGGTAAGGCGATAAACCCTGGCTGTGATAGTACCAAGATAAACAGGTTTGCTTTGCAACCGTCCTAATCCCGTGAAGATGCTGTAGATATTAGAAAGTTGGTAAGATCCAATAAAATAGCCACGGTACACCGACGAGCGATTTCTGTCTAAATTTATTTCGATTTATTATTACTTTCGAGGAGAAAGTCGGTCAATATGATCCCGATATACAGAACGAAACGTAACAAATCTCGACGAAGGAAATATTTTATGTCCTCCCATATTTCATAAGTTAGTGGTTAGAATATTTCTAAAGTACATATAGCCTATCTACTGTATTTGATATTATTTCTTCTTATTTTTATTTAGGATACATAATTTGAAAAAAAAAACAACGTGTGCTTAAGACCACACGGGTGAAGTGTAAACTTCTATGGCGATATTCTGATTATAAAATGAGGAAGCACAATGTCCTTTTCAGAGGTATTACCAAGTAAACAATTTTAACACAACTTACATAAACGGTATCAGTTAACTGACACAAACTTTCTCCCAACTTACTGTAGTCAAAATAATATTGTTTTTAATCATTTTATTTACTACTTGTTAGAACAAAACAAAAACAATAATATTCTACCTACGTCAATCGTATAAAAAAATTATTGTCCCAGGCGGGATTCGATCGCGGGACCTTTGAATTACTGGCCGTGCTCGCTACCGTGGTGCTACCCCGTGCGGTCGCTGCCGCGATGCTAGTTTGATAACACAAACTTGTTTATTTTTAAACATTTCCCCATAGTTATAAAACGCTGAAGTTTTGATAAAAGCGGGTGGTGTCATTTTGTTTGGCATCTTAAGCACTATAAATACTGAAAATTTGATAAAAATCGTTAGAGCCGTTTTTAAGAAATTTGCATTTTTGTCGTTTTTTATGGGTTTTTAGGGGTACATTACCCTTAAAAACTAAAAAATCAAAAAATGAAAAAAACGCCTGGAGATATTAGGGTTTAGTACCTACATACCAAATGTCATGAAAATCGGACCAATAGTGTCCTCTCTGGTCGTGTATACATACAGACAGACTGACAGACAGACACCACTCTAAAAACACTTTTTTGGGTTCAGGGAGCACCAAAACAAAAAATTCCACTAAAAATATTTTTGGGTTCAGGGAGCACCAACACAGATAATTGCACTAAACAATTTTTGGGGGTTCTGGGAGCACCAAAACAGATAATTCAACTGAAAATTTAAATTCGAACATTTTTACGAAAACAATACTTTCTCCATATACTATGTATAGGGTGAAGAAAGTAAAAATGAGGAAACACAATGTCCATTTCAGAGTTATTACCAAGTAAACTATTTCAAAACAACTTACGAAATGATGAAGCACAATGTCCATTTCAGAGGTAGTATTAGCAAGTAAACCATTTTAACACAACTTATGAAATGAGGAAGCACAATGTCCATTTCAGAGGTATTACCAAGCACAATGTCCATTTCTGAGGTATTACCAAGTAAACCATTTTAACACAATTTACGAAATGAGGAAGCACAATGTCCATTTCAGAAGTATTACCAAGTAAACTATATACTCTGCACATACACATGTGTACTATACAGGGTGACTATTTTAAGTGTGCCACCATTGGTATATCAGAAGTCATCTTGACTGCCTTTTTGTGCCCCAAAACATTTAGTTGCTATGATACAAAGAAGTTTCTTACAGTACTATGTACGCTTTACGGTGTAGGAGAAGAAATCTGTAAAAATAGTACAGTTGTCATGTAAGCTATTTAGGTACTTTTAACAGAATAGCTTTTAACTTAAAACAAGAAACGTACTTAAATTTAAATTAATTAATTATGACTTAAAGCAGGTTTTCAAAGTGTCCTCCATCTTAATAAATACATGCGTGCGCACATAAATACATCTTCTTACACAATACACAGTGGTTGCGTTAGCGATTTTTTTACAGAATTAAGTACGTTTTTTGTATAAAATAAAGTATTTATGAAATTGCAACAGCTTTTTAACATTCTATTGTAACAAATATTGCACTTTGAGTTAAATTTTATTGTT
>JAGFPH010001288.1:14458-40693 GCA_018207615.1 Philaenus spumarius
TGTAATCGAATTGCAAACGGTTTTTGTGCCACTTAAGAATATAATTACACAAATTCAGCTGTATAGCTTGTAGGGAATTAGTTTAATTTGTATGTATTGCATAGGGGTAGCTACCCTATTTCAACCCCTTAGACTGTACTAATTGTAACGTATAAACACTCCTGGCAATTTTTTGGATAAATTGTGAAATTATATGCATTTTAGTGAATAGTACAAACATACATTTTTATACACAGAGATTTTAATTTGCTGATTTAAAGTTATAAAGTACCTTATAACCTTTTTGCTTGAAAACATGATTATTTTATGCTTCGCCTAAAACTATTTGAAATTTGTAAAAATGTATTTACTATTTTTCTTTGATAAAAACAATATGTTATAATTTTTTATTTTTAAACATAGCGAATAACCAATGATTGTTGTTTAGTTAAAATTATGTAATTATAAAAAACTTCCTTATTTTCTACATAAAAACAATCCTTAGGGCCTACTATTAATTCAGATAGTATTAATTCTGAACTGATTATGGTGACGTAGTTTCATCGAAACCTGTATTAAGGTTGGAGAAAATAAGGTAATTTTTATAATAATAACATAATTTTAGTAATATTTTATGTTTAAATGATTACCAAAAATAGCAAAAATTATTTCAAACTAGCTTGTTTTGAAATCTTTTAGCCATAACGTAACGAACAAATGTAAAACGCAAATACCTTCATATAAGAAGAGACCTTTTTTCAGCCGTCCGAAATTTTCTGACGAGGATGAAATTCCATTCATAATTTTAGCACAAAGACAAGTCAATCAATAGTTGATTGAAAAATCTGAAAAAGAAATGACATTCTATTAAAACAAATGTAGACAATTACAAGTTGTCCAGTCGATATAATGAAAAATAAGGGTATTCCAAAGTTAATGAAATTTTCAAATGACAATTAATTGGGGTGTAGAATCTGAGTTTGGGGGGGGGGGGGGAAACACCCTGTAAATCTTCTAGCTTTTTCCGTTTTTCGCTTATATCTCTCGTAAACTATATTGTGTTACAAAGTTGTAGATCATTAAATTTTCTTTAAATTTCACTGGGCAAACGTAATGTTTAACCCAATTTTAACCAAGATACAACATTTCAAAGTTATAAACAATTTTAAAAATAGCAGAAAGATAGGGTTAGCTACTCCATCAATATCAATAATTACGAACGCCTATGAAAACCGGGGGCCTCTGAAATCAAGACGCCCTTTTCCACTTTGAGAAATGCAATAAAAAAAACTCTCTCACTCGCAAATGTTCGTAGTTGAATAGTTTTACATTCTGAGATTTTTTTTAACTTTGACAGGCTGTATCTCGGTTATATTGAGTCAAAAAATACGTTTGACCAGTGAAATGTAAAGAAAATGTAATGTTCTACAACTTTGTAACACAATATATGGTACACTAAAGACGCTCATTTTACGAGATATAAGCTGAAAAATGTCAGAAAATTTCGAGGTATTTTGACTTCCCAAGTCCTCGATATTCAAACCTCAAATTCTACACCCCAAAGTACCCCCCAGATGACATGTGAAAATTTCATTAACTTTCCAGGTAAAAAGTGGATATCGACTGGGCTAGTACGTACTATTTATGCTGTAGAAGGTGAATAATTTATCAGTTCAAATAAAACATTCATGCAAGTAAAACGTTATTTTATAAGTGCCTAAGTTGGATAAACCATAATTCTATGCATTCAAGTTTAGTTACAAAAATCAACACTTACAATTTAGGTACAATATTTAATAAATTATATTTTCGACAGGGGTAAAATAATAATTATTCATTTTGAAATTTAAAAGTTTTTTATGTTTTTTATTATTTGAAGGCCTGATCGATGAAATATACTTCACAGAATCGACAGCGAAATTGTTCTAACTTTATACGTCGGCCAATGAAGTAATGCCATTGGTTAAGTTTAAGTAGGTTTTCTATAGGTAATTGTATCGATGCGGTACATGAAGTTAAAGAACCTTTTGATAAACCTAATTGTTTACGAATAGTAAAAATAACAAAAATTCTCGCTAATATTCGTTTATTATTCAAACACGTTTCAACGACAAAGTCGCCATCCTCAGGGCCAAAGTTTATTGTCAGATAGTTTGCCCTGGGGATTTTGATAGTGTAGGTTTATTACTTTGATAACATAAATTAGCAGCGCTCTCGAAAATTCAAACACTGTCTTTACAAGTAAATGATGAGAAAAGTTAATAATACAAATTGAACTAGACATATTTTAAAATGTAAACATTTTTTTTAAATTGTTTTAAACTTCAAAAGTTATTTAAAACTTTAAAGAGCTGAAAGACAAATTAAACTCAAGTTAAAGTGTACAACTCTAATATATACGTTCTCTAATAATTTGTCGTTAAAAATAATATATTATAACTAGCTGACCTTAACCAATATTTCGCAAGTTAATAGTATTTAACTGATTTAATACATTGATTTAATTAATTAAATTACTTTTATTTATTTACGTTGGTTAAATTTGATTGATTTGTGTGATAGATTGTACTTGCATATAGAATGTAAACAATTCAACTAACAGCTGTCATGTTAGTTAAACAAATTGTTAATAGATAGCGCCTTTAATTAGGACCCGTATGAAGTATAATATACAAGTTTTTTAATAAATTGTTGTAACGAAAACATGAATTTTATGCTGTTTGTCTATTTTTTGACAATAGCTGAGAACATAAGCTACAAAATATTGCTTGAATTAAGCATTATTCTTCATCAAAAATTTTGATGAAGAATTAAGGGAGAAATTGCTTAGCGTAAAAAAACACATTTGAGAAATAATGTATAATTATTGAATATTTGTAATTTAAAATTATATAGTTACTATTATTCAGTTGATTTAAAATATAACCATTGTCCTGTGATTTTTTTCAATTCGATCGTTCTTTCTATAAAATTGTAATTGTTTGTTCAAAAAAGCAGAAGCGTTTTAAAGAACAAAAAGATAAATTTGTCTTCAAATATATACAAATTACATAACTAATATAATTCTGAGTTATACTAAGAACTACGATGTATTTGTATATAAATAATAGGCCTACATAATATCTAATTATCTAATAACTAGAAAACTCGGCATTTATTTTAACTGTTAATGTTTGAGTTGGAAAATGTTTCTATTCTATATTGTAAGTCAAGTTTAGTTTCTGTATTTATTATTCAAAGGCATGTTCTATTTAGAGTTGCCTGTTTGTTAAAGATCCAACTTTGTTGGAATCAAGGTTTTTCTGAATCT
This sequence comes from Philaenus spumarius, assembly GCA_018207615.1. NCBI lineage: Eukaryota > Metazoa > Arthropoda > Insecta > Hemiptera > Aphrophoridae > Philaenus > Philaenus spumarius. The sequence goes on from JAGFPH010001288.1 coordinate 17,748, forward strand.
GAAATAGTAGTAATCAAACTTATGTTGACTGAAGATGGGATTTATTCGTGCAACTTTCTAAAACTTTCATTACTGGAATGAACAAAATTCACTTTTATTGTGAAATTACTTATACCCTACAATACAATATTAAATTGCGTAACACAACAGAAAAGCCAAGGCAGAAAGAATCAAAGGAAGATAATAAATAACAGGGTGAAGCACGTTTGAGGAAAAATTGTTTAGATTTTTTGCAAATATTCTGAAGTGTTTAGTTTTACCCAAAAGTATGGAACCTCTTTCGTAACTTTTAGTCAAGAAAGAAACTTTTAGAAAGATGAAAATTTGGGAATGTCTTTGGGTGATTTTGTAACTACTTTTACAAACTTTTAAGACCACCCCCTCTAGGGGGCAACTCAAAATTTTTTAATGTAAACGGCTTGTGACGCATCATTTTCTGTAGTCCTTAAATCATTAAAATTTTGATACCAAGCAAAGTAAGGTATCAAACTGTAAGTAAGTAAGTAAACTGTAACTGTAAGTGACGCAAGTAAGTAACCTTATCCAAACTGGCGGTTATGTTACCAACATAATGAATTTTGACTAAATAAAACAAGTTATTTTCCTTTTTAAAGGGAAGGAGTTGGTTGAACGCTTGTGAAAGTGGGAACTATTAATCGAAAGACATTTCAAAGTCCCTTCTCTACTTCTTTAAGACTCTAAAAATGTGACGTTTTTGTCACGCATGGTTGCTGTCACGCTAGAAAGCTCAAAATCTTTCCAACTCTCCGCAATGAAATTACGATGATTTTGAAATGACAACGTCTGTGAGTGCACATATCGTGTCCACAGACAGACAGACACACGGACACCAAATTTTACCCCCACATTTTATGACTTTTCTCGACGTTTTCTCGAGGTCTCTGAATACGATAAAGCAATAAAAACTTTTAGAATTTTCACAAGATTTCGATATTTCGTCATTTTAATGCGAACCGAAGTAAAAAAAGTTCGGCCGCCATTTTGGATAGGGTTGTTGTACCTTACTTTGCTTGCTATCAAAATGTTTGTTAATTAAAGGACAAGAAAAAGATGTGTCATAAGTCGTATGTTTACATTTAAAAATTTCGAGTTGCCCCGCACAGGACCCCTCCGGGTTGAAGAGGGTGGTCTTGAAAGTTTGTTTACCAATCCAAATACATTCCCAAATGTTCAGCTTTCCACTTTCCGTTGTCTAAAAATTACGCAAGGGTTACTCATACTTTTAGAACAACTGGTATATTGACAAAGCAAGCAGTTAAAATTCATCGTAATTTAATAATCAAATTACACATGTTATTATGGTTTGTTTTTGAACTTATTTTTAAGAAAAAAATCATTAAATTTACATTATTATCGATTTTATCAATGTTTAAATAATACAGCAATTGTATTTTATATTTTCGTCTGGGTTATGATGACCTGAACCACTCCACAACTTGTAAACGTACTCCTATCCACCAGTTCCGCAACCGTACGATTCATAAATTTGAACTGTTTAATATGTGACTGCAGACGGCAAAATCAAACCGACAGGGATTGTCAATGAGACATAACGTATTAATAAATGGTTAAAAAAACTGTCACCAAGAGATTAGCGCATGCACATCAGAAGCTATTGTACAGTTTTTATCTTTCACCATAGAACGTAATACCATTAAACCAAAAGAAGTTAAATGGAACGACTCTTTCAATTTAGACTGTTTCGATTCTGTTCCTCGAATTACTGCCAAAGCGTTGTATGAAAACCGACAAAAATGGTTGTTACTGGTTTGTATTTCGGGCAAAGTAAAAACAATATTATACGTGGTTGGTACTTCTTTTTTGTAAGACAACAAAAATATTTGCAGAAGAAGCGTATTTTTATTTTGGCGATGTTTCAAAAACTTAGATACGGAAAATTTACCGTTTAAATGTGGCCTTCCAAAAGAGAAAACACAATTTCAGTTCCTTCTCAGGTGCGACCTTAAAATTAAGACACATTTTCGTTTACTTTAGCATCCAGTCAAGTTCTATTATTGCGCCAAATGCAAGTCGAAACCTTTAAAATTGGTCGAGATAAGGCACGCGCACACTGCAACGACCGAAGCAGCAATTTTGAAGAGGTGCGCACACAGCACGGACCGGCAAGACCGATGAGGACGGAACGGACATATTTTACAGGGTGCTACCATGTGCCTGGCAAGATAAAGCCATTTTTGTAAACTAGAGAAGGTCAGCATGACCTATGACCTTGAGATGCGCAGTAGACTCGGAGTTGATTCGAGTGGTGGGGATCAGAGAGGCTCAGTATGTTGCCGCGCTCTGAACGCTACTTTGGTCTCGAAACTCTTGTATGGGTTTACAATAAATATATTGTCTGTGCGTGGTAACCCTTCCCCTCCAGCGGACGGTGTCCCCACTTGCCCAATTATACTCAGTCTCGTCGAGCGCGGTTGTGGTGCTGCTGTCTTTAGTATTGCAACAAATAGTTCCGTGCCGGTGGCGCCGCTGGTAGATGTATTGTGCGCAGTTTATATTCGACAGTTTTATATAGGCAGGCTCGGGTATTGCGGTGCACTAGCCGCGTTCTTCAAAAACCGTCGAAGCCGACGGCCTCAACGCGCTACACCGGCAAGTTTTTATGTTTTTGTTAATTTATGTCGGTTTAAATCGGTTCCATTGATAAATGTTTACATCTATCCATATATTAAAGTTAAAAGTGTGCATTTTTAATTTTACTAGTTCAAACCAAAATCAACGGTAAAAGCAAACCATGCACAAACTGCCAATCAAGATTAGTCAAGCCAGCACCTCAAACGTTATAATATTTTGTACCTTTGTTTTACGACTATGCAGATGCGGTCCAGTTTAGTTTTTGAAGTCAATCAGAAATGTATATATGCTTTATTTAAATTGAATATTTATGTTTTACGTGAAATACAAAAATATATTTTATTCTAATTCCAAGATTCGGGTAGGGGAATCCAACGACCGAGCACTTTCAGGATCGGTATCTGCACAAACAAAAATCCATTAGATTTCCTAATTTGTTTCTTTTTTATTCAATAGAAATTTTTTAATTTGAAAAGAATGTAAATTCAAACGGAAAAATCCAAACGAGCAAAATAAAATTGAGGGATTTAGTGTTAAGTTTTTGAAAAAATGTTAATGCAGAATTAATTGACATATACTGGATGCAAAATAATATAAAATAAGGCCCAACCAATGTTAGGATTGGGATAACGTAATCTTTGCAATCAACAATCGTATCCCAATACTAACATACAAAGCGATATTGTTTTTTGTTCACCTTACACCAAAAGCAACGAAAGTTTAAACACACAACATTGAGAGAAGCAAAATAAACGACAACGAACGCTAAACATAGTATTAAAACTGTACCAGACATTAAAATTACAGAATACAAATTTTACAAACTATGGTTCGTACAAAAATTGCATAAATCCATCTCACAACAAATACAAATATTTTTTCCACTTCGAATTTTCTGTACAAATATCGCTTCAGTTTTTTGGGCCTGTATTTTTTTTTTTAACAGTGCAGTTAGTAACAAATGGAAGTATTAATTTGTAAAATTTCTGGTTAACATATTGTATACATTACAGGATTATTCGAGTATTTACATTATGGTGTTTGTGTGTGTCGGACAATATTTTTTAAAGAAATGTATTTGCCTTTGTGTATCAGTTAAATCGTGAAACTATATATTTTAAGATACTACAAAATAATCATTGAGAATAATTACACAACTACACAACTCTACGTTTTTCCACATTTTTTGTTGAGGGAAGTATTTCTAAAAAAAATTATTGTGTAGTATAACAATGTTTTTTTATACTGGTTTTTACAGGAAGAATCTGCCATACTGTACGTGTATATTCCTCTTATAAAAAAGTGAAAAAATCTTATAAACATAGGTTCCAAAAAGCTTCGCTACAAAATACGCTCATGAAATTTCTGATCTCAATTTCTGCTCTAAACGGTGAATTATGCTCTGCTAAAATTAACGGTGCATTTGGTGGTTTTTTACCTGTAAAGTTATTCAAACTGATACCAATCTTTAACTTTAGTACTTAAGGTTCGAATCCCTAAATTCAAAGCGGCGAAGTTGGTTACAATTTTAATGTTAACCTAACCTAAGCATACCTTAACTTTTAAGGGGGCTCGGTAGGTTAAAAATGAAGAAATTTCACTTTTTATGTTTTATATATAATTTTTTCCCCCTTTTCTTTATGAAAAATTTAATACCAAATAATATATACTTATCAAAGAAGAAATACTAATTGTAAGCCTTTATATACATGCGCGACATCAGAAATAACAAAACCAGTCTGTCAGATATGCAAAAGACAGATATATTACCATAAAATATCAACTGATAAAGAACCGCATCATGGACGTTTTTAACCCTTTGAGGACCAAGAAGTGATAAAATTTGGAAAAACTATATATTTCTTTATTTTTGTGATTAACTAAGGTTAACTAAGGTAAACAATATTTTTTTATTTTTTTTACTGGTTTTTTTTTAGTAATTATATATAAATATATACATATATAAATACCTTAGTAAAATTACGCAAAACAGCCCCACCCGGAGACCAGATATCTAGTCATATCCCGTCAGCTTGGAAGCGAGCCAACCACCGTTTGCTTTACTTCCGCCCTCCTACCCTCAAACCACAGATATGATTAGATATCTGGTCTCCCTAGCCTAGATTCGAACTCGGCATCTTGTGATCAGAAATACGCTTCGTTACCACTAGACTACGGCTTCATGAAAGAAAAATAGCAAATTAACAAAACTTCAGTTACTTTACTATTGGTATAAATATTCCGTGTAAAGTAAAAGATAGTTTGTCAGCACCATCTAGGAACGGTTATAGGAAGTTTGCTTGGTTGCTCTTAAGTTTTAATCTGTCTAATTTGTATGTGTGAGAGGTTTATAATAATAACTTAGATCAGTTCTTATTAAGTTAAGTAATTAATTTAAAGCAATATGCTAAACTTTTAATACAAAATACTGACAAATGAAAGACTAGAACATGTTTTAAAAGTCTATAATGGCTGATTGTTAATTTTAATCGCGGTTTCCTCGAAAACTACTTTTTTTTACACATTTGCACACTTTTCTCAAGACTGGTAAGAGATAGAGCTTTGAAATTTTTACCAGAGTTATAAAATGATGTAATACATAGTTTAATGAGAGGTTTTTACAATATTACTTATAAGAAAAAATTTATTAATTTTTATAATGTCAAAAACATTTATAAAATTTAACAATTTAAAGAAAATTCAAAAAATATAAATTAAATTTTTCAAAAATTATTTTCTCTTGTTAAACTGTACAATACTATGTTGGTAACAAACTGTGAAAATTTGGAAGTGATATCTTTTATAGGTAGTCAGAAAAGTGTGCAAGAACCATGTATAATTTAACATTGCAGTAAATGGCCCTGCCGAGCCCCCTTAAGCATATTTCTGTTCTTAAAAGACGAACAAAATCATACTTTATTTGCTACAATCGGATAATAAACAACTGAGTAATGAGACATTTACTGAAATAAATATACAAAATTTGCACTAAACAACAATTTGCCGTGAACAGTTGTTACATATTTAGGTGTACTGGTAACATTTATTTTTATAAAAATTACGGTTTTCGAGAAAATTTAATATCAAAGATTTTAAATTGCCGCCATATTGAAACTGTTTAAGATATCGTAAAGAAATTGAATACACTTGTTTTACCTACGAAGGTAGACGTTCGTACCAAATTTGAAGTTTCTATCTAAAATAGTACTCAAGTTATAAAATAATTTGTAAAAAACACAAACAGATAGAAAACTAGGCATTCAGACCCATATTTATATGACGTTTTCAGATTGTCTTAACCTAAGGAACAAATACACCAAATTTTTCCAGGGCGTTTGTAAACACTCTGTATATGAATTTTCTTTGTGTACTGCTGTTTACCGGCAATTTAACGAAGTTATTGTAGTCCAAACGTAAAGAGTATACTTTTCGACCGGAATATTTTGTATTTTAATTCAAATTTCTCCTTAAGGCTCAGAAATATTTGTCCTTGAAATGTTTTTGAGTTAACCGCAGCTCTTCAAGCTTTACACTACTAGCGTTGAGTTTGTGTGCGTTTCATTCTTCCGCTACCAAATATAGGACAGCTTCATAAAGTCGGAAACTAGAGGGTTACCCTGACTGTAAACGTACTGAAATGCGCATGCGTAACAAATGTATGTATGTGTTATTAAACACAGCTTTCTCTTACACGTTCAAAATTAACGGATGCCTAATTTTTATAATATTCCTCCGCGAGCAACAAGTTGATGTGAAATCCGCCAGAGTGCATGCTAAACAGTAGAAACAGTAGGCTCGAGTAGGAAAACCAATTCGGCGCGTACATGCTTCCACAATAAAGTAGATTTTTCGTCCTAAATTATACAAATTTATTGAATGTGGTGAGCTTTTTCATTTTTTTATATTTACATTATTTAACAAGAAAAAATCACAAACTTTAATTTAAGTCGAAGAACAAATTTAGTTAAAAACAAATTTACAAAACTAAATGATATCCACATTCTGGCTGTCCTAACTTTTAAAATGACTTGTTTGGAATAATTTTCTGTGCACTACTACTTCAGTAATCATTTTACGCGTTTGGGAGTTAAAATTCAAAATGGCGGCTTGGTCTGCCAAGCCTTAACTACTAGATACAATTCTGGTTCCTGTTTTATTTAATTTTTCAGGTTAAAAATACTAAATTAAAGTATTAATTTTTGTTCCAGTAATTTTAGTTTGGCTTAGTTCAACATTTGGAGCAGAATTCAAGATAACAAATTCCAGCATTCGTAGCTATGTAACGAATCTTTTCGGGTTAGTGTTTATTTACACTTTCTCATTATTTTGACAAGACGAACACACCTGTGAAGTATGGTATCATCCAGATACACTTTTCATATTGTAATTGTGTAACTATTGTGTACTAGTAATGTAACTTGCAACGTTGTGGATGGAACGTGAAAATGTTTTGAAAAATAATATTTTTATGATTTCATATTATTTAACCATGTACACAAATATTGTATATCTGTTACACAAAGTAACTGAATAAATTAAAACCACCTGTTCCAAAACGTTCGACTTCATAACTGTTCCGAGTAAAAAGTAATAGTGTTACAAATATTTCCTTAGTAAAAAGTTATTTATACTCTTCAATAATTGAGGAATTATTTTATTGTTGACTAGCTTTGGGATTTCATTATCTACGCGTCTCAAAATTGTACACCTCTTCGCCGTGGCAATAAATTAAAGGATATCGCCGGGCATCATAAACACAGTGTGTTTCAAAAATGCGTTGTAGCCGATCATCGTAAGTATACAATGTCACGTCTATTGAATTATTGATCAACTAAGACCACAACAACGACATCTGTAAAGGGGGCATTGTTGTAACTGCCACTAAGTTCTGCAATAATTTTGTCCCGATGACTTCAAGGCGCGGTTATGCAATATTGATACGCACTGTTTGTTTATGTTTTGCATACGCACAGCGTAGTTACAACATATGCGCACTTCAAAATTTACGTGTATAATTTATTTTTAAACTGATTTAAAAGAAACAAACACTAAATGTTAGCCCAAGTGTATCTTGGTACATCTCTGAAAGCCACTTCGAAATTGGTTCAGCCGTGTGAACAAACGCACAAGCGAGCAGACAAATAGTCTAGCGAGTTTTATTTATATTTATCACTGGTACAAGTTAAGATTCAACATTTATCGGAAAAACAATTTATACTTGAACTAATTTTAATGAACCCGTAATAAGAGATATTTATCGTTTCCGCAGGAACTTATATACCTATACGTTTCACATATTCTTACTGACAACAAAATGCATCGGTAGCGGTAAAATTTCTATATAAATTTCACAAACAAAATATATTTCCTTTAAACATAGTTCCTGTTAAAACCCATGCAGGTATTAATCACTGGAAAGGAAATATTTTTAACAATAAAACTTTTCGTTAGTAAATTAAAGAAGTCGAACTTTTTGTGCAAGGTCCTTTGTAAGCGAAAAAAAACATAAATTATTATAATTTTATCTGCTGGAATTTTATATTATTTAGTAAAGCACTATATCCTGCCAATCCTAGAGTTTAACACTTACTACTTTTAGCGTTTCAGAGATAAGTCGTCTTCTAAAAAACTATTACATTACTGGTTTCATCCGTGTTGGAATTGTTTGTATGCCCTACCTAGCCACGCCCCGCACTCCACGCCACCAAGCTCCTCTATTTCGCCACGTGAGGTATTTTTCAACTTATACATTTTAATAAATTGATAAACACACTATACTTTGATTTAAAAGGATTGAGAACCGCGTGACCGTAGTGGGGAGTAGAGGCTCGCCGCGCGCTAGGCCAATCAGTAAATCCTAGTACGCACTGCTATTCTTTGTTCTGACTGTCGCGGAGCTGGTATTCCAAATCCGGGACGCTTCGCGACAATGAATCTTGCATATCATGGGTTGCATTTTAGTATTTTTTGAATTCCATCCGAAATGGGATTGTTTACAAAATGTTGCGCAACGGACGTGAATCACAAACAGAATGGACTTCTCTCGCGCGGTTTTAATCTTTTTTCTCGATTTTTGTTCGATTAAATGTGGACAACTGATTCTCTACGATACATTTAATCGAAGTTTTACAAATGCGCGATGTTTGTGGGACGTATCTTCGGATAAATAGAAAATCTCATTATTCAAAGATAGGGGGGGGGGTAAATCAGAAGCTGTGGAGGAGTTAGCCCAAAAATATGAAGTGTTGACAACGCAGATGAAAAAAAAAACTGCATTCGGAATCCCATTCCATCCTCCAATCTCAATTTGTCAAGGAGATCGCGTGCCCGTGCTTATTTCGATCCTTCAATATTCCACGAATCCACCAGCGTGGTAGGTTTTTGATAGCTTCTTTTTTACTCCGTAGAGCTGGACAAACGGCTACTGCAATCTCCGAGAGTGCGACTTCGTTGGACATGTCTCAGAATCAAACTAGATGCGTACACGATTTCCAGAGCAAAAATGTTGCGGGGCAAAGAGTCTGCAACATGAATCCGAGCGTCTACGACAAAGAATACCAGTGCGTACTATTCTTAAGAGGCAGTTGCCATAGCGACCGATACACCCCGTGTTGCCAGATTTCTGTTAAATTGCTTGTAATTTGAAAGTCATTGCAAACAGGTGAATTGCTCGATGAGTGACTATCAACGTGGCAACAATACGTCGATGCCTCCCCACACCTGCGCACTAGGTCGATCCTAAAGCACTTCAAATCAAACTGCAGAACGAGTGGCGAGAAAAGCAGTTTGGTTGAATTGTTGGGCGTGAAAAAGTTGGGTATTCAAACGATTCCAACACGGTCGAAACCAGGACCAAGTAGTTGTAGAAGATGTATCTCCAAAACGCGTCAACGAATATGGTTGTTGATTGTCTAGAATTGGAAAAATATTGTACTAAACTTATTATTGCAAAAACTACAGGCTCCATGGCGTTGTTTATTTGTTTAAAACACGCTAACCAAACAATTTTATTTCTTTGTTTGCGCTGTGCTGCAAACTTTGTTATCTTTGTAAAATATTCGATGGTAATTCTAAGTTACTTAGTTGCATGATATGTGTGCCCATGCAAATTATAATATAAGACCAAATTACACATTTCTCCCCTAATTCAAAACGTTAAAAGTTTGTACGTTCAACTATTTTAATTTGAAATAATTACTGAAGGCATAAATCGTGATGAAATTCTAAACATTCTGAACAAGGTTTTACTTGATTATTGGTTTACTGGTTGTACTGTACAGGAAAAACTAAATTAGTAGAGGGTGAGTTTTTTTAAATTAAATATGTCGTCTGGTTTGTGAGATAAAGAAAGAAAAGATAGTAAGAGAGAGAAGTGGCGTCTGAACGCACCGTGGCAAATTGTCCTGGATCCTTCATCCTGTTCCTTGTCGTTTCTTCCTTGATTTGTTTCCGTTTTCTTCCCCACAATAATATACACGTCATCCAAAATGTAAAACATTAATAAACTTTTTTAATCGAGATTTAAACACTAAAGGTTAAATTCAATCAAACTATTACTTTATAAACAGTACAATTTTTGTGTAAAAAATAAAATACACCATGAATAGTTTTAACTTAAATGTATTAAAATAATAATTCTTTTATAATGGTATTTTGAGTTCAATTACGGTATCTTACGCGACATGTTATTCACACATATAAGACTAGTTCAAACTGTCATGAAATTAAAACCGTTACGATAGTGTTGAAGTTTTAAGAACATAAAAGGGAATAATAGAAAAATTTAAATAAAATATCGTAACGTTTTACCAGACATTTAAAATTAAAAATTCTTTTTGAGTGGATCTAAAGGTTTTTGAACACCAGTCACTGCTGGATGAGCTATCGAGCCGTAGGCAAGTAAGACTTATTTGGGTCCCAACAATAAAGGAGTAGAACGGAATGAAAAACGGATAAACTCTCAAGAAGGGGAGTCGGAACTCCTTCAGTGGGCCCGATAGGTATATCAAGAGGCTATGGGAAAAAAAGGATAAACAAATATTTCAAACAGAACATTTACACTGATGGAGAGATATGGCGAAGAGACAGGGACACGATTTCATTGATATCCTGGATGTACATCTAAGTAGAACACTGCAGGGTCTTGGCAGGTCGGAAGTGAGGTTGTCGGTCTACTGACTGGACACAACTCTCTGAAGAGAACCTACGCCTAATAGGATTAGAGAATATTCCAATGGAGTGGAATATTCATGGACATGGACCTCCATGTTGAAGGTGTGGAAATAAGGAGGAACATAATGACCGGAATAATCACTTGATATATAAGAGATACTGGAATGCCATCTATAATGTCACTGGGCGCGTATGTTTACTTGAAGGTGTGCAATTCCAGGACGAACAGTCCCATACAGTTCTCTTAAATATAACCTATCTCTCATAGAATTTTGAAGATAACCTTTTGGAAATCGTTCACGACTATCTAAACTCTAGTTCCTAGTGACAAAAATGATGAAATATCAATTTTTATTAAAGAAGTTTGAAAAACATGATTTCAGTCGAGTTTATTTTAATGGTAAAACGTCGGGGTGAATTTTGATATCTACTAATTTATACATTGGAGCTTTCTGCAAATCTAAATGTGTTGGGCAGAAATCAAAATTAAGACCGCCATTAGTAAAAACGTAAGTGTATACAAGCGATGTTCTAGTTGCGTTCGAGCGCCTTAGACTACCAACAACCTTATTGGCAATATTATAGGCCTTCTAAAGGTTGGCTTCGCACACTTCGATGTAGACTTTTTAAACCAGTCTTATATTGAAAGTATAGTACAATATAAACACAATTAAAATAGTTTTAGTTGTAAAGATCTAAAAATACAAAATAAATCATAGCGATATAATTTTACTAAATTTATGGGGGGGGGGAGAGATAACACGTTCTTATGTGTTTATTCTTTTCTATTTCCTAAATTTTACTTTCAATATAAGGACAACCTCCCGTGCATACCATTATAAAAGAATGTATTCACAGATTTCATACATTGCAAACAGAAATGTTACCAGAAGTAGTGGTAATGTATTATAAATAATAACAATTTATCTAATCTTAACTACATCATTGTATACATACATAACAATAATAACAACAGAACCCGTATTGATTTTGTGTATTAGGCTTAATTTTGTTAAAATATAAACATTGTTGTGAGCTGGATTTTATACAGTTCTGTGTTGCAGATCAATTAAATATGTATTTTAAAACAAATATTCGCTAAAAGCAGGAAAAACTTAAGATCTCTGTAGAATCATGAATTTAAAGTTCTTATATACACTGTTGTTTTTGTGTACATCTACTTTCAGCCTGTTGTAAAAATAAATTTTAACGTGAAGGAATATTACATATTGTTTGTTGTACGAGGCTAAGGATGACTGAATTTAACAATTTCTCGAAACTTTTATTTTCAGTGCAGAAAATATTGTACTTTGATTAAATTTTTTCACTTTAAAATTAATTATATTTGAATTGGTTATTTACATAGGCCTAAGGACTTTCGCTCATAAATACGATTATTTTAGACAATGTGATTATTTTTAGTTAAACTTTTGTATTATTCTGTACAATTTTGAATAACAGAACGTTTCAAGAGAAACTTGTGTCGCACAGATAAATTTGTTTCGTAAAAATTACGATTTTACAAAAAACATTATTATTTAGAAAGTAGATAAGACAGTGAATTCAGATTTGACGTGGGCATTATTTATTTAACGTTTTACAAGCGTAAGAAAAACAGAAATATTTTTCAAATTGTTTCAAAATGGTGACAGTATAACTTTTGAGTACCTCCAAGCCCGCTAGTTTTACGGGTCAAAAATTTTTAAACAAACAGTAGAGACGGCGGTACTATAGTGCCCGACCAATCAGAGTACAGCATTTGGTCACGTGACCAAATAGGCCACGCCCCTCGACCAACTCCCCCACTCCCAGCGAGGGGAGTGGCTTATTTTTCACGTGGCTGATCTCTGATTGGTACCGCCGTCTCCACTATAAACAAAATGTTTTTAGTTTGAATCTACTTATCTGACTTATTTTTTATTTCCTTATTTAGAGGTTTTAGAACTACGTTCCATCATCAAAATTTTCACTCAATATAGGTCGTCACACATTAGACAACACACAAGATGCAGCGCGACAATCCTACAAGTGCGCACCTCGACGTTTGAAGCAAGATTTTCCTTCAAACTTTATGTAGAATAAAATGTTCAAACCTGTAGCATTGTCTCGCATCATCTTGTACGTATGTTGTGTAGTGTGTGACGGAATCTATTGAGCGAACATATGTTTGATGATGTGCAACGTTCCGAAAAGTGCAAAGGAAATAACAAATAAGGCCCGGTCAGAGTAAGAATATTAAACTTATGTATTCAATTATTCACTTGGGTACTTATACTGGAAAATGAATTTGAACATAAGTGTTTTAAATTTGTTCTGTATCTCAGAGGACAACATAATTATCAAAAAACATTTGTAAACCTAAAACGCCTTCCTCAACTTTGAAATGGTCAAGCATTCAATTTCAGTTTGATCTTTCATAATACTGTATCTGAATTCTACGCACATTTTGGTTTTAGACTAATCTTATACTGCAAACAAAAATTTAATACCATTTTTATCAAACTGATGTTTTTAAAGCACGCGTTACGTCCGTAAAGTGACTCTTTATGGTAATCATTCACTACTTGCTCAAAAATTCAGCTGATTCAACAACCAGCTGACTTATTTTTGGTACTAGAACCTAAAAGTGTTTTATTTTACTAGGACCAAGTATTGCACGTAAACAATGCATTGCTGTGCTTTCAACAGCTGTTACTTCAAAAGGTTCAGCTGCTTCCCAACTGATAGCAGTACTTTCGCGCATCGGTTAAATCACGTTTAAATGTGTAGACAAATGTATAATGTAATTTAATTGATTAAGTGGTCGTGTGGTTCTAGTGCAGTATAATAAAAAGTATCGCTCATAACTAGTAGCTAAAGTGCTTTTTGGTGCTTCACCGCTTTTTTTATGTGCTGGACGTCACCTCGCACATAAAACCACAAAGACGCAACAAAAACATCCACTTTACTTTATGTACTATTGATGAAAGTATTCTGTTATGTCGATAATACAGTTAGCCGTGCGAGCAACAGAAAATATAAAATACACATTTTGTTTCAAGCGGTCACCACTTTGTAAATTTATAAAATAATGTGATTTTGTTCATCTTGCACATGTGCCAAATTTGAATACAGCATTTTATCTGCTTCCAAAATTCCTTAAACAAAACTATTGTGTTTATCATATTATTTTAAGAGGAATTAGAAATTTTGAAGATTCTTCTTGAAACTCTGATTCGGTGGACTGTTCAACATACGTGTATAACCAAATTAAAACACGATTGATTGCAAGAATTAACAAATAAGTCAAATATAACATTGTTATTCTTTTTTTACGTTCATTTATTAGGGGATAAACTTAGGTCTCGTATTCCAGGGGGCACAAGTAATTTGTTATTTTATACCTAGTCTATATTTTTTTGGTCGTAGTAGTACAAACGATTACAACAAAAAAGAAGAGGTATTAAATCCCCACGATCCTACTGTAATTGAATTAGTCCTAACCGTTCGCCCTACCAAAATTGTACCTGCAGCTAAGTTGGCCAAAAAGCACGGATATTATTACTACTCGACCTACAAACATTCAGTCATGCCCTTATGTGTCCTAATCATGCAAACGTTTGCCATGTTTTTTTTTATAAATACTTATTTCGATTCCCCAAAAAATGTAATGTCAAGCAATCTCGAGTAATTTGTACGATACCCACAGGCCTGTACAGTTAAACAATAGTTCAAACTGAGTACGGTGGCGGAAACAGCCGACTTTGCACGACTGTTTCCGAATACGACTAATCGAATTTTGTATGTAATTTTGCGTTGTTATATGTTTGAGGTTCCACTAATTAGAGATTAATTAAGGTAATATTATTTTAAATTTTACTCAAATAAGGTTAACAGTGGATTTTTGTGTTCAATTTTTGATGTTATCATTTACATCACCATTAATATCTAACAGCTGTTATTGGAGAGTTTCTTGAATATGTAGGAATGTTTCTCACTTTCACCCATTAAACTTATATGTATATATAAATAGACAATATTTCTTTTAAAACAAAAACAAAATGTGTAGATATGAAAATTGCCTATGACGTATTCATAACCTATTAGGGTTGTGTTTTATCTGTCGCGATTCGGGTAAATAGTTGTTTACTAGTTCTCTTTCGAAGTTTTACTATGAGTTGTGAGTAAAGGAAGCGACCTCCACTTCGCTTTGTTCAATAAACGGTCTCTCAAAAGCAGGAAAAGTATGGATTGTTTTAATATTAAATACTATTTTAATAGGGTTACTTGTCCCCCATTTGACTTGATAAATGTCTCAATTACTATAGGTGTATTTCCACTTTGCAAAACAAACTTTACCTATCAATAAATTGACGTAAGTTGACTGATGTTTGCAGGATGAATAGTAGTACAGTAGCAACAATTGAATACAGCGTAGTCAACTTAGCTGCCGGTATCCATACATAACAATTCCACCACCACCTCGTACCAAAAACATGCATTTAACCTACAATGTTTATTAATTTCTACTAATATATATAATTAAATATAAAATTACTTTATTGTGCGTGATTGTGTTTATGTCGTTTTATAATAATAATTACGGCCAATAAATTGTAAAGTAGCAGAAATTATTAAATTTCAATTTAATTGTTTTAGTAATAGTATATGAGTATAATTATTTTTAACTCGGTAGGTTTAGTGTTTAAAACACGTTGTTTTTATTATTCAAATTCTTTTTTTTATATAAATTACAGGAAATTCGAAGAAATATAATAATAATAAAAAATATAACAATTATTCTTCATAAATAACTTAACAATCGGATCGTATAAAATATTATTTCTACTTTATTTTAATTTGGAATACATTTTCGACTGATTTAAAAATACACTGTATTTTAATCGTGTGTTTTCGGGAATGTAGGCTACAAATAAATAAAATAACAAATGTAATATTAGAACAAACATAATTATGTATTTTTTTCTTTGGTTGCAAATTAAAAGTGGTCAGATCAGATCCATATACAAAAGTAGCGAGACTTTGAAATAAATATTAAAATGTCTATTCAGGGCTTATTTTTACTTAGCAGTAATATGAGTTGGAAATGCCGAGTTTGCAGAAGTATGACATAGGCCTATACATACTACTGCGGTTGTAGACGTCTTTGCTCTCGCAGCGGGCTCCTTTGTAGCCATCCGCGCACCTAGAAACAGACAAACAGTTATATAATATAGTTCCTACGTTTTGTATTACATCTACAGGGTGTTCAATAAGTAAAGTGCTATGGGAAATGGTTCTACGGATCAAAATAAAGAGAAAATCAAGAATAATGTTTTCCGCCAATAACGCTCAGTTTCCAGATATCCGCCATTTTGTTTTTTTCTTACATAATAATTCATACCTAGAGAACGGTTTGGCCGATTGAGTGCAAACTTGAGTGCCCTATGCGTTTCAAAGTGGCGGCTGTTTGACAATTTAATACCTAAATTACCCAAAAACCTAAACTTTTACAACAAATTTCAAGACACCTTTTTAGTAGTCCTTTCAATTCCCTATCGGGGGTTGTAACTGCCAAAACAATCAGATGAAGTGTAATAGTTCAGTTATAGATACGTTGTTAAAGCTTACGTACCCACTATATTGTTGTGTTTTCCGTGTTGGTATAGGATGCCGGGTTGAACAAACAGATCATTACACATAACTTCACTATTATCTTACAGATTTGAGATAATTTAGGTTTGAAAATTTTGTCGCCAAAAAAAACAGTCGCCATTTTGAAATGCATGATTGGATAAAATAGGTTATTTTTTTAGAAAATATACTATTGTTAAATTAAACTCCACGCCAAGTTTGAACTAAATCTGTCAAACCGTTCTCTTGGTATGAATTATTTTGTAAAAACACAAAATATCTGAAAACGAAGCATTTTTGGAAAAAATTGTATTCCTGATTTTCTCTTTATTTTTACCCATAGAAAATTTTTCTGAAGTTTGGAACTTTACTTGCAGGACATCCTGTATTATTACTTGCACTAGTATAATACCACTCACTCATCCATCGCGGTTTCTCTAGAAGGGCAATAGCAAGAGAGCTGACATTTTGCATTGAGTTTGTAGGATTCTTTTGCCAGACAAAACTACCTTCCAATTGGACTATTGCATCTGTTTTCGTACACAGCTGTAAATGGAATTAATCCGACCATGCAGCTGAACCTTTAACCAGAGTTGAGCGAATTTCTAAAATTAAGTTTATATGAAATTTAGGATTTCAACTAATTATTTGGGTAATCGGTCTATATCAAAGCCCACTAAAGAATACCGTTGCGAGGCGGCCAATAGGATGAGCGCGCTGCGTTGCCATATCTACTAGCCTCGAACACTCCTGGTATTTACCGCTCGAGGCTTGATCGCACAGTTTAAAGAATTATAAATGCGTTGAGTCAGCCGCAGTCAGTTAGAAGCTTGGGAAGAACGTGACAACGTCGCACTACGGCGATTGGAGCGTTCAAGGTCTCGGTGTACACAAGTCCGTCCCTCAACGGTATTCTTTAGTGAGCTTTGATACAATCACGAAGGCGCTGAATAGCTGCTTGAGCGTACGTAATATATTAGTAGAATTTGTTTGCAACTCAGCCTCCAACCTCAGCCTCTTTCTTTGTCCCGTTGGCAGCAGAAACACTTGCCTTGTGAGTTTGCATTTCGATCTTGTATCCTCGCATTTTATACTAGTTTGCTTCGCTCACATTGGTTTACATCCCGGTCGCCAGCCACGTGACAGAAGCTGACCAACGCTAAAATCTCCCTAGTAGATTTGAACCAAGTACTTTTATGGTGTTTTACGTTTTGATCGATTTTGTGAGAACGAAACGAGCTATAATGTCTTGTAGAAAATAAAATGTATAGAATAATCTACTTTATCTATGTGTTTTACGTAAACCCCAAAAAGGTTTCATTTTAGTGCGAAAAACAACAAAACATTACTTTCGCTGAAAAAAGTACTTAAGGTCGTTGTAGTTTTGGCTAACTCATCCGAGCCACTTAGACAACCAACGTGTGTATCAAATTTGGACCAAATCGGACGTGAACTGCGACTGTTAGATGTATATATACATATACAGTTTTTAATGACACTCGCAAACCTATTCTGGGAACCATGACCAGTACTTATTTACTACTTCCGACCTTAGGTCTTACCATGAGGGTCACTCCAACGCCTATGGAAATTCGCTGAAAATAGTCAAACTTTGGGGAAAATACACGAGAATTTTGTACTGCATCGAAACACACTGTGAATCTCGCCAGACAAAATGGCCTCCTTAATGAAAAAGTGTATTTTGATCACACAAGTAAGCTGTAAGTAACCTGTGCCATATGGGTAATAACCTGTAAGCTTTTCAACACAGCAATGAACCAACAATGTGATATTGTTCCCTCTATTTTACAAAATGGAATTCATCGCGTACACGGAAGCCTCTACATTTTCGAATCGTGCAAAACGTTCCAAAAATTTGTATTCTTCATTTTATTTCGCCAATTCTAACCGTTTAGAGAAGATTAAACTGATGCAAGTTTACATTTGAAACATATTCAAATTTTACATATTTAAAATAAGTGAATTCATTTTTCCAGTATCCAGGTCACTAATATACAGGATGTCCCCGAACTCTTTGGACCCCTTTTGTGGATATGTTCCTGGGATCGAGACAAACATATTTCACAATATAAACATGGGTCTACGGGGCTTATTTTTTCGTCTGTCTGTCTGTATGTGTTTTTTACAAAATATTTAATATTTTTTTAAATAGAAAAGATATTGAGCTCAAACTTTGTATACCTATTTGTTGCGTAACCGTTTATCACTGTATGAAAAATTAGAACATTATTTTAAATATTTTCAAAATGGCGGCTGTTTATAATTTTTAATGTCAAATATCTAAAAAACCGCTAACTTTACAAAAAAATTACAAGAGACGAAAAAGTTTACTTTTTTAATGGCAAACACAATGTTTTTTTTATTTTGTCTGTAGCTCAAAGGATAACAGAGATATTATCAAAAACAAGGAAAAATGTATTTCTTGGTAGTTGTCAACAATACCCAATTCGGTCTCAATTCGGACAGAAATTTTCTTTTGGGTCAAATATCGCAACAATTACTGCAGTTACAGAACTGGGACCTATTTTATTTAAAATTTATATACTCATTTTACGTAAATTAAATTAAATTATACACCTTAATTAACGTCCTACATATTTCAATAGCCATTCATTTCTGTGAATAATCTAAAACGGACCTATGAATATATGAACTTTTTTCATTATTTTTTGCTAGTAGAATCAGCTAAGGAAGTGCTCGGAACATAATGCAAATAACTGATTATTTTAGCTCATAATAACTTTAAAATATTTTGTTTCTAGAGTAATTCTGGGTATTGTTGACAACTACCAAGAAATACAATTTTCCTTTTTTCTCACAATATCTCCGTTATCCTTTGAGCTACAGACAAAATAAAAAAACCCGTGTGTTTGACATTAAAAATTATAAACAGCCGCCATTTTGAAAATATTTAAAATAATGTTCTAATTTTTCGTACAGTGATAAAAGGTTACGCAACAAATAGGTAAACAAAGTTTGAGCTCATTATCTTTTCTACTTTTAAAAATATTAAATATTTTGTAAAGAAACACATACAGACAGACAGACGAAAAAATAAGCCCCGTAGACCCATGTTTATATTGTGAAATATGTTTGTCTCGATCCCAGGAACATATCCAGAAAAGGGGTCCAGAGAGTTCGGGGACACTCTGTATATAATAAAGTACAATACCTTTTAATTTCCGTCAGTGAACATCTTTGTTTAAAACTTGTTTACAGTTTTTGACGCGTTTTGAGATTTTATCTCATCATCAGAAAGTTCCTCTATACTAAGAGTTTTTTTGTGTGTTCTGTTTGATAACGCACAACCAGTCGATATCCTGGAGTCGTAAGATGCGCATCAACATACTGTGTTTTTTAAATGTGTTGTGAGTTATGTGTTTGTGTATATGTATTTAACGTTTTGACGACTTCCATGTATAGAGGGACTTTCTGATGATGAGATAAAATCTCGAAACGCGTCAAAAACTGTAAACAAGTTTTAAACAAAGAGGTTCACTGACAGAAAATAAAAGGTATTGTACTTTATTATATATTAAAATAAGTATTTTTATCGCCGGGAAAAATTAAAAAATGTTTTCTGTTTAAAGTTATTTCTTAAATTAGTAGTTTATGAGATTTTAATGGTGGCCTATTTAAAGAGACTCTGTATACCAACTTGTTAAATTTATTTATTTTGCTAACAGTTAGTTTGTGCCTAGCCTCGTTATTTGATTAAAATAGCTGAAATCAATCATCCAACCATTTACACCTTCTTAACACACACAAAGCTTAGATAAATCTAATCATTTATAAAAACATCTAACAAATATCGTCTAAATCTAATCATTTATAAAAACATCTAACAAATATCGTCTAATAAACTGGTGATATTATCAAAAGAATAACAGCTTTCTAGCACAGATGAAATACAGTAATTGAAAAGTAACCACATGTGTACAAGAAACATAGCCTAATGGGTCAACATATTTAGGCTAGTTCAGTGCACACACGTGTAAAGCACAATCTCTAGACCCATTTTATTGTACCAGTTAATCTTATCTTCTAAAGCGAGAGATAATTGTCTGTCTGCTAAATGGATCTGGAATCTCCGTCTAAGGATTTTTGATTTTTTGATTTTATATGGGGCTTTTGGCCACGAGAAATCGATTGGAAATGGTCACCAGTCTGGGAAAATTCGTTTTCTACGCCTTTTTATTAAATTAAAAAGTGAAATTTGTCCATTTTAAACAATACAAAGCACAGCTGATGCAAATGTTTTCAATGTCATTACAATAATCATCTGTTTTCTTTTAAACGAAGCACAGCTGATGCAAATGTTTTCAATGCCATTACAATAATCATCTGTTTTCTTTTAAACTGTATTTTATTAGAGGTAAGCCTAATGTTGTATCTATTTATAGTTACCATGGCAACGAATACTTCTGCTAAATAAACATATCCTTTATTTAGTTGTTCAATGTTACAGGCCTAACCTAAACGATGTTCACGGAAATTTGCAATAATAGTTATTGACGTGAGCGAACTAGAACCTGCTTATAATCGAGCTTTAGCTCGGTCTCCTGGTACTTATCATAATATAACAGAGATCACAAGATATATCAAAATTCTAATAAATTGTATACAGTAGTTGAAGTGATCGATAACTGGTGACGTAGATTGCAGCACAGTTGGTAATATAGTAAAAATTAAGTCTTAGTTCAGAAGCCAAGAGTCGCAGCGCTAGTCTCGTACCTTATTACAGATTTGACAGAAGTTTTATTCTATTTTTAAATCTTATAAGTATTTTATAAAAGTTTATTTTACGCCAATTAAATAAATAACTACTAATGTAAATACTTATTATAACCAAGAACATAGACTTAATTAGTTTATTATTGTTTTATAATAAATATAATTAATGCTGTAGTTATTTTTACTTTGCAGGTTATATAAATACTTTTATTTCCGAGAAATGCTGTTTACAGTCTTATTTGGATTACCTTCTAAGGTGGTGACGATCGTTTAGCCTATTTATCAGACATTGTCGAACGAAACATTTTAAATGATTTGCATTTATGTAATGCGTGTCAATATATTACAAATACTGTACAAATTAACACATTATACTTAGAAAAAATACAATTAAAACATACACAAAGCACATGAGGCATGTATACTCCGGTATCGATTGAAAGTTAATGATAGGTTGACAGTACACCCGTAGCAGTCAGATCTATGTCTTTGAGTAAAACGTTTTTTTAAACTTTATCATTTTAATTTTTGAAATGAAGTACAAATTGGCCAGTATCAGACGAAAAGTGAAACGCTCCCTATTATCCGACTTCAATGGGCAGTTGAAAGGAAAGCATAGGAGAATTGCTTGACACGCATGAGCAGCGCGAGAAGAAGAGAGAGATAATAATTTCTTCTCCCTCCGTCACATACGCCATAGACAGTCTACGAATGCACCGCTTGTACTGTGTTAATACGTAGCATAGGGAACCATTAGACGCTTGCGTATTATACATGTACATTAACTGAACACGTTTTAATATTTATTTAATTTTTGTTGTAGTATTCAAGGTGATGGATGAAATCAGCTGATAAATCGTTGTTTATTGTTTTCTCCGTTCTTCGAAAGAAACTACTTCAACCTAGAAACAACAAACTATATCTAAATCTAACTGAGTCTAAGCATTCAGGAATTTTCAACATGGTAAATGTACAGAGCCTATAATTTAATATTTTACTCAAAGATCTTAAATTCATTTTGGAAAACAAAAAAAAAGATTTTACATTTTAATCACAGGTCTACTTAAATTAGTGATTTTAATCCGAAATATTATAAATTCAGTCATTTAGTTAAAACTATATTACTGTTCATTTTAAAATTCATTCAAATTTTGAACGTCAGTAGGCCTATATTTATAAATTAATAGCAGTTCAAACTTGTATGATAAAATACCAATAATTCAGACCAAAAGCCCAAGATAGTTAGTGATAGTTTAAAATATAGTGCTATGTTTGTAGGCCTAATTTGTTTTTAGCTCTCAATAATGAAATAAACAAAATTGATTGTAAAAAACATGCATTTTAATCGATTTCTAACCTCAAAACCGATCATGTAATATATGAAATGCAAAGAGAGCAGTGCTTAAAATCAACAGTTTCTAGAACCTAAGAACTTTCACTTCTAAAGCACACAATGCCTGATAATTTTTTTTTTTTTTTTTTTTTTTTTTTGCTTTCCATGCCACTTTGGGCCTTTCGGCTAACGAGCATGTTTTTTTTGGGTTTTTAATATTTTATGGTCCCCCGCGGGGTTTGAACCCGGGACGTCTTGCTTATGAGGCAAGTACCATAGCCGTTGAGCTATGACAGAGGACCCAATGCCTGATAAATAGGCGAAATGATCGTCACCACATGAGAAGGTAATAAAAAAAGTACTGTGATCAGCATTTCTGAGAAGTGAAGATTAAGAGCAATTTCTTTATATTTTAACAAGTGGGACGCCGACGGGCCAGTAAAGACCATATTTTGTTTAT
>JAGFPH010001288.1:51696-71073 GCA_018207615.1 Philaenus spumarius
TAATTCTTAAAAAAAATATGGTTATGATAGCTTTAGCTTTAGTTTTATGGTGGACTGCCCCCTTAAAGTCCAGGGCGTTATCTCTTATAGGTTCCGAAATAAAGACCTGTAAAAACAGGTGTTTTTAACTTTTTTGTAAGTGGTAAGGGTAAGTGTAACATTTGAAAAAAAAAAACTGCAAATTTTGGATTATAAATGTTACTTTATATTACATCAAAAGGAGCAGTATAGTGAGTAGAATTACTACCTATAATTGTTTTAAAATATATTGATTCCATTCCGAGTAATAGTCTTTTAAAAAATGACCGTTTTTTCATTTTCTGGTTTTTGGCAAACCTTCCCGTGCTTAAAGATAAAGATCTATATTTTAATTTACTTTAAATCAGGTAAGTAGTCGTAGCTTGCGAAATTTTCGCACGGATCAGCTAGTACTAAGTAATTTTTACTTTCTCACTATACTATATAGTATAGAGAAAGTATAGTGATCGAAAAAAATCGATGTTGAGATTTTTGTGGAAATATCCGTTTTTGGATCCCCTGAGTCCAAAAAAGTGTTTTTTACAAAATGTCTGTCTGTCTATATGTCTGTATGTATACAAAGATAGAGAGAAAACTATTCGATCAATTTCGAACAAATTTGCACCAAACATGTCAATTAGGCCTGTATTGATCCACGAAAAAAGGGTTTTGACAAATTTTTAAAAACAACCCCCGTTTTGGTAAAAGAAATCAGTTATTATTTTTTTATAAAAAAACGGCTCTAACAATTTTGATAAAATTTGGCTTATTTGTAGCCCTTAATATGCCCTATCATATGCAAAAAACAGCATCATTCTAAAAAAATTGTTTATCTAATAATAATATGTATTAGTTACTCTCCTACTTTAATGTATTCCCTCTCCTACTTTAATACAATTATGAAGTCACAGTGAATCTGTATAATAATTTAAATATGTTTGTGAGAAAATATGTGAAAGTTTTTGGCACCGTTTATTAATTGAGAAAATAAACATTAAAGATAAGATGAATTTTTAAATTAATAAGTAAACTACGTCAGACATTTTGTAAAAAAACACTTTTTTGGAACTCATGGGGTCCCAAAACGGATATTTCCACAAAAATCTCAACATCCATTTTTTTGCGATCTCTATACTATAGTATAGTGAGAAAGTAAAAATTGTATTAATCTATGATTTTAAATAGGTATTTTTAACTATTTTCCTCAGAAATCCTAATTTTGCCTGAGCTTAACCAAAATTCCCTGACTTTTCCGGGTTTTCCCTGTCGCTAGCCACCCTGCGCTGACAGAAGAAAGTGATAACAGTAGGCCTGATAATAATTAACGATGTATACACTTTCGGCCAGGATACGCAAGATTAGGATTTCAGGAAAGTGATAACCGATTGATAACATTGTCCTTGATTACAACAAACAGCTTCCACTGCTGAAAACCAACCAACTGGGGTAAATATTTCATTACGTTAGGTTGCGTATTGTTTGAGTTAAATCATTACGAACGTTTCCTTTTTAAAGCACACAAGATAAATCCAATGTTAAAACGGTGAGTTTTAACCATTTTGTTTTTTGCCTTTTAAAGTGATGAATCCCGAACGCTTTCAAGACTATCCGATGTTAGACGACGGCAAACTAATTTTCCAGACGATCAGACTTGACAGCACGCATCGAGGTAAACTAGATATTCCACGAAAAACAAACACATTTACAAAAATAGAAACTAATGTTCCAACTCTCTGCGGTCTGATGAGCTTCAAAGGTCGTAGCCGAGTGAGAAGGATGGAGATAACACTCCCTATTCGTTTATAGGCGGCTACGCAACCGTAGAATCTATCAACTAGTATAAAAACGAGTGCGTACGTACGTGAATACCATATAACAGTTGATTTCACCCTTCATCTGTAATTCTTAAACAAAACCTAGCGTAGATTATACTTTGGGGGTGTTTACAACTTCATTCATTATAATTTTCTTGTGAAGTTGATTTTTTTTAAAATATGAGTTATAGAACTAATGTAGGCTATAATACGTTATAAGATTTGCTTTGAGGTTATAAACTGTACATTAATACAACCTTTTATCATCAAAATATTCGTTTATACAAATTTAAAGAAGAGATACCCATTCGATTAGTTTCGGAAACATTCGTACATCTTGGTATAACATATTAATTTGTTCACTATAGTACTGTATTAACAAATTTTAAATCATTTAATCTATCAATAAGAAATAAAAATTAATTAAAATAAACGGTACCAGGAACTGGCACATACTTTCTCACAAACATATTGAAATCATTAAACAGATTAACTGTGACTTCATAATTGTAGGAGGGGTAGGAGAGGTGATATTAAAGTAGGTGAATAAGTAATAAATATTATTATTATTAGCTAGAGAGAAAACTATTCCATCGATTTCGAACAAATTTGCACCAAATTAGGCCTGTAGACTAAAGATGCACGAAAAAAGGTTTTGAAAATTTTGAAAAAAACACCCTTTTCGGGCAAAAAAACCCCTAAAAATCAGTTATTATTATTATTATAAGGTAAACGAGAATTTTTAGAAAGATGAGATTTTTTGCATATGGTAGGGTACATTAAGGGCTACAAATAAGCAAAATTTTATCAAACTTGTCAGAGCCGCTTTTTAAAAAAAAAAAATAATAACTGAATTTTTGGGAGTTTTTTAGCCAAAAAGAGGGTTGTTTTTTCAAAAATGTTCAAAACCTTTTTTCGTGCATCTATGCAATCCTAATTGACATGTTTGGTGAAAATTTGTTGAAAATCGATCGAATAGTTTTCTCTCTAGCTTTGTATACATCAAGACATCTAGACATACAGACAGACATTTTGTAAAAACCTCTTTTTTTGGTATTTCCACAAAAATCCTCTTTAAAAAATGGCTCTAACGATTTTGATAAAATTTTGCTTATTTGTAGCCCTTAATTACCATATGTGAAAAATCGCATCTTTCTAAACGTTCTCGTTTAGCTAATAATAATAATAACTGATTTTGGGGGTTTTTCCGAAAATGTGGTTGTTTTTCAAACATTTTCAAAAAATTTGTTCGTGCATCTATTGACATGTTTGGTAAAAATTTGTCCAAAATCGATTGAATAGTTTTCTCTCTAGCTTTGTATACATACAGACAGACATTTTATAAAAATAATTTTGACTCAGGGGGTCCCAAAACGGATATTTCCACAAAAATCACAACATCGATTTTTTTGCGATCGCTATACTTTCTGTATACTATAGTATAGTGAGAAAGTAATAATAAATACATTTTTATTTAAATATAGGCGTATAAGCTATAGAAAAATGAATTGCTGTTCGTTAGTCTCGCTAAAACTCGAGAACGGATGGACCGATTGGCTAATTTTGGTCTTAAAATGTTTGCAGTAGTTCATAGAAGGGTTATACGTAAAGAAAAATTTGAAAAGTTTCCCAAAAAAGTTTCAAATTTGGAAGAAACTCAACAGCCTTTACTGTATGAACTCAAAACCATAGCTTAAAAAAACACATGTTCGTATAAAAGGCTTAGCAACACGTTATGTTTGTTTACAATCATTACCATAGCAACATTACTTAGCAAATTTATAATCACTTAATACTCTTCAAAACTAACAGCTTTTTAAGGTTAGATTGAAAAACTATAAACAAACACAAGGAAAATCAACGAAAAATGCTTACAGAATTATAATTCAACTCAAACATTGGTTATTAAATACCTATCTATATAGGCCTACTTAGAGATATGCTGTTTAAAATATTGTTTATATAAAATATATCATAACTATGAATTTTTTAATACTTTTCAAAATATATTTTCGCTATCAATAATAATAATAACAAACAAATTATTTGACACCATGCATAACCATAAACATACACGAGTTTAAACATATTGTATTGAAAACTAAACAAACAATCTGAATTAAACTAAATGCCATTAAAATATCACATTCGTAGCTTTATTTTGATATATATTTGCATATTTAAATACTAAACAATATCTTATACTAATTAGGCCTATACATTTAAAATTACAAACTCTATTTGAACCAGTTTGTTACATCCTAAATTAACGCGGATGTTACAAAGTGATTCAAATATCTTTTCTACGACCCCCAGCTAATTTAAACCCTCGCTAAGAAAGGGTTAAAAGAAATTCGAAATTTTAGGGCGGTTTGGGAGGAGGTGTCAAAGTTACTAAAAATCTCTATAAGAACGAATTGGAATGAAATTTGGTACGTAGCTTCCTCTAAGGCAGTAGGTGCTCGCAACATTGTCAATGAAATTAAGTGAAAGTCAAACTTAGTAAAAACTATAAATTAAAACGATATATTTAAAGCTTTTTCATGTTAGATAGTAGTTTACAGGAATACAATTTTCAGTGCTTTCTTAAATAGCATAGCCTTTTTTTCATGACCATAGTGGGATACGCACGGGTATTCAACGAACACTTAAAAAGAATACAATTTCGTCAAAAAGTCTGAAAATACTAACAACCACGGGCAACGCCGTACGGGTCAGCTAGTAACGGATATAAATATACAATTTTAACGAATAGGCCTACAGTTTTATAATCCTTATAATTGTACACGTTTACCGAGTTAAAAATCCCCGTCACATTATTTAGGTCTATATAAAGTCTGTTGTTTTTAAATAATATTTTTTTAAATTATGTATTTCTGATGTGTATCTACTTAATCTACCTCTGATTTTTCACTTGGGCTTACTAGTATACAATAATTAAGACATTATTTTCGAAACTATGATAAATCTGTAAATTTCGACTACGACGAGACATTCAGTTGATTCTACAGGAGTACAAAACACTGAAGTATAGTAGGCGCGTACACGCAGACACACAGTTTCGAGTTGTAAAACGTACATTTTGTTTACGCCGGCCCGTTGCTCTGATTTGCCGCAGTTTATTTATAGTTTGCCCGTAATATAATAAAATAAACAAACGTTCACTCTCGATGCATCAACCTATAAACGATAACCATATGGCTATTAAACAGTCAAAACATTTGAAACCGCAAGAAATCCAAGTCTTCGCTGTTACACATTGTTTGACGATCGCGGCGGCTTAAAATAGCAAAGCCTACCCATGATGCTGGCGTCGAGTTTTAACTAAATAAAGACGGATTCGTTTCAAAACTTTGTCGTTGTTTTTTCAATCCGATAAAAAAAGTGAGTTTACCGTGTTCTCTTGTAAAACTGCTCAACAGTTAACTATTTATTATGCGTCCAATGAAACGCGGATAATATGCTTATACCTAAAACTCTGTTCAATGTCCCTAGATGAATGGGCCCATCAGTTTCAAAATAGCACAATTAGTTCTATCATTGTATTTGGATAAACTAATAGAACTCCGATCCAATGCAATATTTCGTTCCACTGGAAATTCGACGATAGTGGCGCTATCTATTGGGGAAACGACGGAAGCTGTGTGAAACACCAATGCAACCAATGATTTCTCCCTAGCGCTACCTAGCGGCGCGATCATGCACTATTTTCCCGACATTTAATTTTCGCCACACTGCTGCCGTATGGATGCAAGATCTATTTATTATTCATGACCTATGGTTCTATGCAAATATTTAAAAATGCAGATTTACTATATGCGTACCATGTTTAAGTATTTTATTCAAATTACATCCTCCCACCACAGGTTAACACTGCATTAAAAGAGTGGGGGAAGTCACGTGATTTCAGTGGTCTCTGATTGGAACCAAGTCGGTTTAGGGTTAACACATCAAATACGGTAGGTCGACGTTAGGTTAACATTTTTGGGACAACGTTAGGTCGTTAGGTTAGAACCCTTGGGATGAAGATTAATGTTTGCACCTAATTTTAAGGTTAACCCCTAAAATATAACCCGATTTTTTATGTTAACCTTAAAATTTGTAGGTTCGCCTTCAAATTTGTACCCGGTGTTTATTTTAACCACCAAATACTTTACTCAGTTTGTAGGTTAACAATGAAATTTTTAATCATTCTTTTTTTTACAGCACAATTTTGACTCAATGTTCAGGTTAACCAAAAAATGTTTACCCAGTGTTTAGTTTAACCACAAACTTTTACCCAATGTGTAGGTTAACCATACAATTTTTAACCAGTCCTTTTTTATGTTAACCACACATTAAGGGGGCGCTTCCCTGCCCGCCATATTGAATCTTATTCCCATAAGAGCAATGCTACAGAATAAGTCATTTTTTTCCGTTAATTCGTGGAATAAATTTAAAATTTTGGTTTCATTTTGAAGTACTGTCATATGCGGATGTTGATTGCCGAATACATTTTCAGAAACCGTTTTATTGTTTTCATAAACATATGATATAAATAGTAAAAAATAGTAAACTTTATACATTTTTTACTCAGTTGCAAAAAGAGATATTGCAAAAATCCTTAGCAATCAACACCCACAATCTATTTTACTTCAAGAAAAAAAATACAGCTTTCGTTTTTTAACAAAAACAGCACAAAAATATGCTTAATAGTGCAGGTATGTTTTGGTTATTTAACATTGAAATTGGTACCCAATATCGTAGTTTTGAATGTGGAGAGCCGAGCCTTAAGCCACGATGGCCGTGGTTGTTAAGGCGTGAAAGCTTTATTAATAGTCATGGCAACCATCGATGAAAAGTTCCGGGTTCAATTCCCATTGACCCCGAATAATTTTCTAAATGGTTTCTTAACAGACATCATTGACTGTGGTTCGGATTCCACGTAAAACTGTAGGTCACATCTTCATTAGCCTTAAAGTGCAAAACAGCAGGACGTTAAAAAAAATTATGTTAACCACACAATGTTTAGGTTAACCTCCAGATTTGTACCCAGGGTTTATTTTAACCACCAATTGTTTCCCTGTTTCCCCAGTTTGTAGGCTAACCACAAAATGTGTACCCAAATTTTGGATTAACCACACAATTTTTACCCAATGTTATTAACCACAAACTTCTTACCCAATTTTAGGCAAATTTTTAAGCATTTTTTAGGCAAATTACCAAATGTTTACCCAATGTTTAAGTTGGCCACCAAATTTTTACCCCTAAACGGTAATTTTGTTGGACTAAATTAGTGTTTAGTTTAACGACCAATTTTGTACCCAATCTGTAAGTTAACCATCAAATTTTTAACCACAAATTCACATAATGTTTAGGTTAAGGTTAACTTCCAGATTTGTACCCAGTGTTCATTTTAACCACCAATTTTTTAACCAGTTTGTAGGTTAACCATAAAATTTTAACCAGTCTTTATGTTAACCACACAAATTTACCCAATGTTTAGGTTAATCACCAAATTTGTACCCAGTGTTCATTTTAACCACCAATTTTTTAACCAGTTTGTAGGTTAACCATCAAATTTTAACCAGTCTTTATGTTAACCACACAAATTTACCCAATGTTTAGGTTAATCACCAAATTTGTACCCAGTGTTTATTTTAACCACCAAGTTTTGTAGGTGAACAATCAAATTTTTATCCTGTCTTTATGTTAAGTACACAATTTTTACCCAGTGTTTAGTTAAACCTCACAATGTTTACCCGATGTTCAGGTTAACCATCAACTTTTTACCCAATATTAGGAAAATGTTTAAGCATGTTTTAGGTTAACCACAAATCTCTACAAGGTTAACCACCTATTTTTTTTATTCAATTTTAAGGATAGGTTACCCACACTACTTTTGTTCTAAAGAACCTCTACTAATTTCACACAAATAAGTTAAGCCCTAGAAGGGCCGGTCTGGTACCTAAACAGTTAACAAACAAACACTAACACTTTAGGTTCTTTTGACAAATATACATTGCCCAGAAGACATTACAAAATACGGAAGAAAACCATGCAGGGTTTGTGATGTACTATACATTTTACTAAATTACAGGTAGAAAAACGTGGACCAAAGACCGGGAGTGTATGTCGATACTTAGACAGTGGAACACAAGTTATGTATTTGATTTGGTTTTAGTGAGATGTAAAATTGTTAGTCTGAAACTTCGTTCTACGCAAAGTCAATGCAGTACAGACGAGTTGAATATTTCCGTTTGAATAAAACAAAAGTTTTCAAAAGTACAGTAATCTTAGTAAAGAATATTGCGCGAACAGCGTGGCAACATTACATCAGCTCTGCTATTTCTGACAAGCGTACACACGCGATTT
The DNA here is from genome assembly GCA_018207615.1 of Philaenus spumarius. NCBI lineage: Eukaryota > Metazoa > Arthropoda > Insecta > Hemiptera > Aphrophoridae > Philaenus > Philaenus spumarius. The sequence goes on from JAGFPH010001288.1 coordinate 59,883, forward strand.
CACGCGCAGACTCCTCCAATCCCTTCGGTACAGTGGAAGAAATTCGGGACATCGAGAGAAACAAACTGTCTCTATAAACGTATGTCCTATAAGTTTCCTTTTTCGTTCATCTGCATTGTTGTTTGTTTTCTTAACAATAGCATTTAACTCCAGCAAGAATAAAAAAGTCGGTATTAAATTGTGCAGTACGTTGTACACCATTGTCAAAACTTATACCAACTGCTCTGTATTGCCACGTTGAACGACTACTCCAAAGGAAATAAATGACCACCCCTCGTCTGACAACAAGATCTTTTCAAATGTACAACTGAAGTAAAGATACTACTTTGTTTAGAATTGAAAGAGCTAAAATTCAACTGACACAAATTTAAATGGCTGCTAGAAACCCTAAGGAAATATCTTGTTGTTTCTATGCGGGAAGGACAAAGGGTAGTCGTTTATTTCATGTGTGATAGTCGTTCAACGTGGCAATACAGAACGGTCGGTTTTGATACAAATGTGCAACTCGTTTCTTCTTCCTCAAAGACATTTATGAAGAATATCTTTTATCTGTGGTCTTTATCACAATGTCTTTTATCTGTGGACTTTATCTGAATATCTTTTATCTGTGGTCTGAATCAGAATATCTTTTATCTGTGGTCTGTATCAGGAATATCTTTTATCTGTGGTATTTATCAGAATATCTTTTATCTGTAGTCTTTATAAGAATATCTTTTATCTGTGGTTTTTATTAGAATATCTTTTATCTGTGGTCTTTATCAGAATATCTTTTATAATATATTTCATATTTATCTATATGTCGTTTAATATTCTGTTTTTATAAGAATATCTTTATCAAAAAGTAGCCTAAATACCATTAAAAACGTATGTTCCATCACAATTAAGTTATTGGTTCAGTTAAAGCTATAATATTATGATTTTGGAATAGTTACAGTGTGAAAACTGGGTGTACAAAAACAAAACAAAAATGTTGCGTATTCTAGTACATTACCAGAAGATATATTATTTCAAGTATTTTAACGATACCTAGGCTCCTCTTATTATTAAAATTAATGCAAAAATAGAATTTTGTTCAGTTCCAGAAAAACTGAAAATGTTGTCCCTTTTAATTTAATTTTAAAAGTGTTAAATGACAAACATTTTAACCCCCGACGCAAAAAGAGGGGTGTTATAAGTTTAACGTGTGTATCTCTATGTGTCTGTGTATCTGTGTGTCCGTGTATCTGCCAGTGGCATCGTAGATACCAAACGGGTAACCGATTTTGATTTAGTTTTTTTTTTTATTTAAAGGTGACTGGATCAAGTGTTCTTAGTTATGATTAAAAAATAACTGTTTAACCATTCGGGGGTTTTTTTTTATTTATTTGTATTATAAAACTGTAGTGAAAAAATAAAAATTTGTAGTATTTTCCCCATTTTCTCTCTATATCTTGCTATTGGGAAAAAACCTGCCCAACAGCCGGAAAAATAAGTGTTTCACTTTTTCGTTTCTTTTTATCTTGTATCGCTTCGCACAGTTTGACAACACTGTCCTGGAAATGAAATGCGCTCTATAGTCAAAGCGTTACAATGTAACGAAGAGCACAATATAGCAAGTCTGTTGGTGGACGGACTTGAATGTAAAAATAACATGAGTTTCCACTCTAGACACCTGACTATGCACGTGTCTTGTACGGTCTGACTTTGACAAGATGGACACCAACTGGGCCCGTAATACGGGTTGATTTGAAATTGCACGAATCAAAATAAGAAAATCAAAAACTGTAATGTATATAAGAAATATACAGTCTAATGAATGGGAAAACTTTAATAAGTGTCAAAACTTTACAACTATCGGGGTAAACTATTGGTCTATCTTTCGGCGAAAAAAAAAACAAAAAATTTTTAATAATAATAATAATTTTATTTCCTTTTTAATAATTTACAGTTTAACTTAACAAAAATTCGAACACGCAGCTGAACCGCTGACGTGAGTTGAGCGAATTTAAAAATTAAGTTTATAATCCTATGTTTTAGAGTTTCAACCAACAATTTTGGAAATTGGTCTGCTCACGACGGTGCTGAATAGCTGCCTCTGTGTAAGAAACATGTTAGTGGAATTTGTTTGCTCCTCAGCCTCTAGCCCCGGCTCTGGGGTCGTTTCGTTCCGTTCGCACAGGGGAAAAACTCACTTTGCGGTCAAGAAATTTGGATTGCTTCGCTTCGCTCGCAGTCGCAGACATCGGCCTCGAAACAGAAGATGCCCCACGGTAAAATCCCCCCCCGCGGATTTGAACCGAATACTTTAAAGGTATTTTACTTTTTGATCGATTTTGGTGGAACCAGCCGAGCTATAAGTCGTGTAAAAAACAAAATGTTTATAACAATCTTCTTTGTTTATTTTCTTTTATAAAACCTCCAAAATGGATATTATGGTATACAAAATTTCAGAAATCCTTTACTTGCGGTAGTTGGATTTTTTGACTAACGAGCTCGTCTTAGAAAACCAACGGGTGTACAAAATTTGAACAAAAATGAGGTACGTACGTGAGTAACATATAATATAACAGCTGATTTCACCTATCATCTGTAATCCAAACACAGCGTAGATTATACTTTGGGTTTATGTTAAACTTCAATCGTTAGGCTATAATTTCTTGTGAAGTTGAATTTTTTTAAATATGAGTTATAGAACTAATGTATGCTACAATACTTTATAATATTTGCTTTGAGGTTATAAACTGTATTTAAATACAACCTTTTATCAACAATATATTCGTTTATACAAATTTTAAAGAAGAGATACCTATTCGTTTGACTTCGGAAACATCCGTACATCTCCGTATAACATATACACTAGGGGCTCTGGCCCTGGACGCTTCGCTTCGCTCGCAGTTGGAAAGTTCACTAGAGAATCTCGTTAATATTCTGTCAACTAAAATTATGAAACCAGGCTTAAAATATATTAACAGTAATTTCAAGATTCATTATAACCTCAAATAAATACCTTAGATAGGTGAGAGGCTTTCATTACGATTTTAGTCCTAGTTCTACTATCTTCTGTCAACTAAAGTTTTGAAACCAGGCTTAAATATAGTACAAATTATTGCAGGATTAACATAACCTCAATACTATGTTTCAGAAATGAGCCAAGCCTATATTACAAAATTGACTATTAAAATTTATCCATCTTTGTCAAGTTTACCTTTTTTTTTGACAAAATAAATTGTTAAATCAGGCCCAATTTATTCTAATTCCAACGAGCTGAAACAGTATAAATTAGCTTGCTTTTTGAACAGTAATTAAAAACTATCCAATGAACAGCTGATTTTGGATAATACTCAATCTCAGTTCTATTCCACTCTATTTCCAACGTGCTAAAACAGTATAAATTGGCTTGTTTATAAACAGCTGTTTTGATCGCTTTATTTATTATTTCGTTGTTATTTTGTAAGCAAAATGGCAACCCATAAGACCCTATGTTAAAAATTTTCAACTTTTAAATTAGATTTTCTCAAAAAATTGCGTTTTTACACGAAATACAACTATATGGGTGTACTTAAAAATCAAACCTACACCTAAATACAAAATTTCTTTGAATTCGTTAGAGCCGTTTTCGAGATCCGCGACAAAGATACAAGAATTGCTCATTTAAAGTAATAGGATATTTAATTATTAATTCCTTCACTATAATATTAATAACTTCTAAATCATTTGATCTATCAATATGGAATAAAAAGCAATTAAAAGATAATATTTGTATCTTTCTTTAAATATATAATAACGTACATAAATACAAAATTTTAACAAATAGGCCTACAGTTTTATAATCCTTACAATTTACTGAGTTAAAAATCCACGTCAGCATAGTTAGGTAGGACTAGATAAAGTTTGTTGTTTTTAAATAGTATTTTTTTAAATTATGTATTTCTGATGAGTATCTAATTAATTTGTCTGTGATTTTTCACGGGGGCTTACTAGTCTATACATATAATCAAATCCTATACATAGAATACAAGATTCGAACACGGATGCAACCAGTACTGTACTAGTTTCGAAGACGTGGTATCTCTGAAACGCTAAACGTAGAAGTAAAGACATTAGGATTGGCAGAATATAGTGCTTTACTGAATTACATAAAATTCCAGCAGATAAAATTATAATAATTTATGGTTTCGTTCATTTACTGTGTACAAAAAAATCGATGTCTTTAATTTACTGAGGAAAAAGTTAAAAGTTTAATTAATACAAAATGTTTCCTTTTAAGTAATTAGTACCTATAATAGGTTTCACAGAAACTACGTTTAGAGGAAAGACATTTTGTTTGTGAAATTTGTATTGAAATTTTACCCCTATCAATGCATTTTGTTGTCAGAAAGAATATTTTAAACTATGAATACACGTTCCTACGGTAACGATAAAATATCTCTTGCTACAGGTTCATTGAAATTAGTCCAAATGTAAATTGTTTTTGAGACAAATGTTCAATCTTAACTTGTACCAGTGATAAATATAAACAAATAAAAAAATATACATGAATTTGTTTATGTTGTAAATAACGGCGCTGTGTATGCAAAACCTAAACTGACAGTGTGTATCAAGATTGCATAAACGCGCCTGGAAGTCATCGGAACAAAATTGTAGCAGAACATTGTGGAAACTACAGTGCCCCGTTACAGTTGGAGTTGTAGTGGTCTTAGTTGATCAGGAATTCAATATACGTGACATTTTATTGCGTACTCACGATGTTCGCCTACAGCGCATTCTTGAAACACGCCGGGCTTTTGATGTCCTGCAGTATCGTTTAATTTATTGCCGAGGCGAAGACGGCTACGATTTTGGAAGGATGCGTAGATATTTTAAATAGTGGGCACAGCTAGTCTAAACTAATATTATAAAGAGGTAAAATTTGTTTGTTTGTTTGTGTGTAGGGGGTAATCTCTGGAACTACTGAACCGATTGAAAAACCAGTTTTACTAATGAAAATCTACACTATCCCTGAGTAACATTGAATATAATTCATTTTGATAAAAACATTTTTTATTTCAATGTTTGTAAATTTAGTCGGAAAAAGTTCTTAGATTAGGCCTAGTCTGATGAACCAACGCATGTATTTACATTTATTACCATAGCAACCAATTTAATAAAATAACAGATAAAACAGCTGTTTGCTCCAATATTTCCATTAACAGCTGATTTCAAACTTTGAAGCATTATTTGTATTTCTAACTTTTAGGTTAGGTTTTTATTAAAGTGTAGACCTGAGGCTTGCTGGTTCTTTTAACCTTTATTATAACTGCTGAAATAAAATATACGAAATAATTTGATTTGAACATTTAACATTATTTACCATATTAGCTTTGGGGTTGTTATTAATGCTACACCTTTATTGTAAAGAAAACATTACATGATTATGTGCCTAGAAGGTTCCAACGGAGTTGGCGTGCGGAGCACTCAAGGGTTTCCCCTAGTATAAAATAATTCGATTATGCAGCTGAACCGCTGACGTAAGTTGAGCGAATTTCCAAAATTAAGAATATGTGTTTTATGATTATTCTTCTCAAGAAGGGTCTCAATAGATGCCTTGTGCGAAATATATTAGAGTAGTAGAATTTCTTTGCAACCCAGCCTCCAGCTTAGGGTAAGGCTTGGGGGGGAGGAAGGGGGAGGAAGGGGGAGGAATGGGGGAAGGGGGGAAGGGGGGTTAAATATTTCAAATGTAAGTGTAGGTAAATACAACATTGAAAAGCTTAATAAAAGCGAAACAGAATAGCGAAAAACTACACTTTAATATCTTACTTCGTTTCAAAGTAATGGGCAATCAAAGTTCTGGAATATATAACATACAACCTACTTATTCCTAATATCAACAAATTAATAACCTGCTTTGATAACAATATCATTTTCCAGAAATCTGATTGTCCATTACTTTGAAACGAAACAAGATACCAAGCTCTAGTTTGCGGCATTCTGTTTCTCTTTTAATAAGCTTTTCAATGGTGTATTGCATGATCTAACTTTATATTTGAAATTGCTTACCCCTCTACCCCAGTCAAGCTTCCCAAAATCATAAAGGTTCAGATATGTCCAAAAAATTGTCGTTTTATGCAACACAAGATATATACAAAGTTTTGCTTACTTATTTTAAATAACAAAAATAATAAAGGGGATTAAAGGGACTTTATGAACAATCTGTATGTATAAAATACATGTTTGGAACTGTTTCATCCACATATTGCATAAGCCACTCTTCAATTAAAATTCTTTCAAACCACTATTGCTCAACTGAATAAAAATATTTCCCTAAACAATTTTAAAATAAGAAATGTTATTTTAAAATGTTGTGCAAGGCACGATCAACACTATTTTTAACAATGTAGCCTACAATCGGTATGCTAAACAAACTGTGTATTTACACTGAGGCAGTAAACTTAATGTTTTGTGTTTTAGAGCTGTTTGTTTTCTTTTAATGCAATTGCATAGTGTAAGAGAGAGTGGGAGTATATAACATCTGCGGACTGTTTGTTTGTATTGCTTTTGCCCAACGGTACTAACATTGGTTTTTCTATTTTTACATTGTTGTACTTAAATTTGCAAGGCGTACAATGAAATTATATCCATCTACCTGCAGTATATGTTCTATACGTTATCTCTTTTAGAGGTTTGGAATATTGGTCTTTAAAAAACCTGAAAGGTGTAATTTAGTTTTTGTACTCCACGCTACTACCCCGCTTTCATTAATCTAACTACTTAAAATAATAACAACATATGTACGTACAATATGGCTGTGTTTACTGTGTTTGGTAGAGGATGCCCGGTTGAACAAACCAATTATTACACATAACTTAACTATTACCCTTCATCCGATTGTTTGCACAGTTACACCTTCCGATAGGGAATTAAAAGGGCTACCAAAAAGGTATCTCAATATTGTTTGTTAAAATGTACGGTTTTCGGGTAATTTAGGCTTTTTTAATCAGCCACCAGTTTGAAGCGCATGATTGGATATAATGGCTTAATTTTCTTAAAACAGATCATTGCTAGGTTAAACTTCAATCGGTTAAACCGTTATCTAGATATTTTGGAAAAATGGCGGATATCTGGAAAACGAAGTGTTTTTGTAAAAGTCTTCCATTCATTTCACATAACTTAACTATTATCCTCCGTCCGATTGTTTTGACAGTTACACCATCCGATAGGGAATTAGAAAAGGTAACTTGCAATTTTTTGTAAACATTTACGGTTTTTGGGTAATTTAGGTCAGACATTTTCAAACAGCTGCCATTTTGAAACACCAGAGTGGATGTAATGGCTTAATTTTCTTAAAAAAGATCATTTTTAGGTTAAACTTCATGCCAAGTTTGAATTTAATCAATTAAACCGTTATCTAGATATTCATTATTTCGAAAGGGAAAAAAGGCGGATATCTGGAGAACTAAGCGTTTGTGGATCATTAATTACAATACTTGAATATTATCCTTCATGCTATTGTTTTGACAGTTACACCATCCGATAGCGAATTAGAAAGGCTAGAAGAAAGGTACCTTTACATTTTTTGTTGACATGTACGGTTTTTGGGTAATTTAGGTTTGAAATTTTCAAACAGTCGCCATTTTGAAACACCTGAATGGATAGAATGGCTTGATTTTCTTAAAACAGATCATTATTAGGTTAAACTTCATGGCAAGTTTGAACCTCAATTATCTGGATATGAATTATTTTGGAAATATGGCGGATATCTGGAAACGAAGTGATTTTGGAAAAATCATCCAATCATTTCACATAACTTAACTATTATCCTTCATGTGATTGTTTTGACAATTACACCCCATCCGATAGGGCTACAAAAAAGTTTCTTGAAATTTTGTGTTAAAATATACGGTTTTTGTTTAATTTAGGTTTAAAATTTTCAAACAGCCGCCATTTTGAAACGCCTGATTGTATATAACGGCTTATTTTTCTTAACACAGATCATTGGTAAGGGTAACTTCATGCCAAGTTTGAACTCAGTCGGAAGATGGCGGATATCTGGAAAACCAAGCGTTTTTGGGGGAAATGTTATTCTTGATTTTCTCTTTGTTTTGGTCCATAGAACCATTTCCAAATGTTTGGCACTTAACTTACGCGACACACTGTATACTTACCGTAGGTTAAATATACAGAGCATAATTTAACAGCGGCAACGTTGCCGCCTCGATAATTAGCGAAGATCTGGCTGCAGACGAAATTTATAGTAACTCCGGAGATCTATCAACGGGGCTCTGGTCGCGGTGGATATTTAACATTTATTATATTTTCGGTGGACAGATATTTCTTCTTAGGACATTAATGTATCTCCGGTTTGAACGGAAGCCAACTCCTATCCGATTCTAATTCGACCAGACTGACGCCGCGCCGTTGCAGAACGATTTTCTGGTAATTGAGTATATCGGTGCATTTACTTAAACAGTGCGAGATAAAACTCCAGCAGAGGTTTCGTTGTTGGTAAGGTCGGACCTTGCTTGATTAACTTACACTCTACCCCTATAAAGAACAGTACCACAGAAAAGAAAACATGTACCTGCAAAAAATGTCGTTTAAGTAAAAACCTACTATTAGGTATTGCCACATTGAACGGTTGCACCGTATTACATAGAACTTGGCGATACATTTCAGTTGTAGAAACGAATCGGGCGAGAAATATTGGAGCCTATAATTCACCGTGATGCAACTGCCAAACATTCCTACATAGTTGTTCATGAATATATATATGTATAACGTTATTACCGACTCGATAATTTACAGAATTTCGCACAAATTTCTTCCAGACTGGTACATCTATACTGATATTACAAAGAGGTAAAGTTTGTTTGTTTGTATGTAGGGGGTAATCTCTGGAACTAATGCACCGACTGAAAAAATAGTTTTACTAACAAAAAGCTGCACTATCCCTGAGTAACATAAGCTATAATTCATTTTGATAAAAACAGTTTTTATTTTAATATTTGTAAATTTAGTCGGACAATTATGAAATAACACATTCTGGAATGTATTTATATTCATTACCATAGCAACTAATTGAATAAAATAACATATAAAACAGCTGTTTGCTCTAATATTTCCATTAACACCTGATTTCAAACTTTGAAGCAATTATTTGTACTTCTAACTTTTAGATTATTTTTTATTAAAGTGTAGACCTGAGCCTTGCTGGTTCTTTTAACCTTTATTATAACTGATGTTACAAAAATATACGAAATAATTTGATTTGAACATTTAACATTATTTACCGTCTTAGCTTTGGGGTTATTATTAATCCTACTCCTTAATTGCAAGGAAAACATAGTCATGCGTATAGAAGGTTCCAACGGGGATGGCGTACGGAGCACTCAGGGGTTTCTCCTAGTAAAATTTATAGCAGGAAAATCTCTGTCGAGTTCTTTAAAATGGCTGTTAAAATGGGGAAGCTAAAAAACAAACATAATTATAACTCCTATAATATACAAGGCGTCACGTAAGTAGTGCAAAACTTCGGGAAATTGTTCTATGGGTATTAATTAATAAAGAGAAAGTCTAGAATACATTTCGTCCAAAAACGTTACGTTTTCCGTATATCCGCCATTTGGTTTCATTTATAAAATAATTCATATCTAAAAAAAACTGTTTAACCGATTTAGTTTAAACTTGGCAAGAAGTTTAACCTAACAAAGATATGTTTGTCCCACATTTCAAAAACCTGAATTATAAACAAAAATAGTAGGCCTAAATTTAAAACAAATTCAAGATACCTTTTTTGCAGCGCTTTGAATTCTCTATCGTATGGTGTAACTGTCAAAACAATCGCATGAAGGGCAATTTAAGTTAGGCCTATGTCTAATTAATTGGATTGTTCAACCCGGCATCCTAGCCCACACAGTAAACACAACATGGTGGGTACGTATGCTGTTATTATCCGTAACTTAACTATTAGCCTTCATCTGATTGTTTTGATAGTTACACCATCCGATAGGGAATTAAAAGGGCTGCAAAAACGGGTGTCTTGACATTTCTTGTTGAAACTTAAGGTTTTTGGGTTTGCAACTATTAAACCCGCCATTTTGAAACACATAATTGGATATAATCGCGTATTTTTCGTAAAATTTATCATTGTTAGGTTAAACTTAATAGTAACTTTGAACTCAATCGGTCACTCTTTTTTCTAGCTATGAATTATTTTGTAAAAGAAACAAAATTGCAGATATCTGGAACAAGAAGCGTTTATTTCGAAAAAAATTGTATTGCTTATTTTCTCTTTATTTTGACCCGTGGAACCAGCTCCCGAAGTTTGTCTCATCACTTGCGGGATACGCTATACTTGTTAGCGAGAGCTATTGCAGAGGCCCTTATGGTGAGACCCAAGGTCGGGAGTAGTAAATGAGCACCGATCATGGTCCCCAGAATACGTTTTGGGGTGTCATTAAAAAGCATATCTATATACTTTACTAGCTGACCCGTACGGCGTTGCTCGTGGTGGTTGGTATTTTCAGTCTTTTTAACGTAATTGTATTCTTTTTAAGTGTTCAGTCAGTGAGTGGTATTTGGCTTATATATATATAGATCTTAAATAATAAAAGCACTATTGTCATAATAATAAAAGATCTGAAATTATGATTTTAGTAACTTAGATCCCCCCCAAACCCCTCCTAAAATTTTGAAATTTTTCATACCCTTTCTTAGTGAGCACCTATGGCCCTAGAGGAAGCTACATACCAAATTTCATTCTAATCCGTTCCGTAGTTTTGAAGAAATCGTGATTTAATAATTTTGATCCCAAACCCCCCTAAAATTTCGAATTTTTTCAAACCCTTTCTTATTAAGCACCTATGACCCTAGAGGAAGCTACATACCAAATTTCATTCCAATCCATTCGGTAGTTTTGAAGAAGTCGTTTTTTAATAACTTTGATCCCCCAAACCCCCCCTAAAATTTCGAATTTTTTCTAACCCTTTCTTAGTGAGCACCACCTATGGCCCTAGAGGAAGCTACATACCAAATTTCATTCCAATCTATTCGGTAGTTTTGAAGAAGTCGTTTTTTAATAACGTTGATCACCCCAAACACCCTTAAAATTTCAAATTTTTTCAAACCCTTTCTTAGTGAGCACCTATGGCCCTAGAGGAAGTACATACTAAATTTCATTCCAATCCATTCGGTAGTTTTGAAGAAATCGTTTTTTTAACAACTTTGATCCCCC
>JAGFPH010001288.1:71173-86788 GCA_018207615.1 Philaenus spumarius
AACCCCCCCTAAAATTTCGAATTTTTTCAAACCCTTTCTTAGTGAGCTCCTATGGTCCTAGAGAAAGCTACATACCAAATTTCATTCCAATCCGTTCGGTAGTTTTGAAAAAGTCATTTTTTAACAACTTTGATCCCCCCCAAACCCCCCTAAAATTTCGAATGTTTTCAAACCCTTTCTTAGTAAGCAACTATGGCCCTAGAAGAAGCTACATACCAAATTTCATTCTAATCCGTTCAGTAGTTTTGAAGAAGTCATTTTTTAATAACTTTGATCCCCCCCCAACCCCTATAAAATTTCTAATTTTTTCAAACCGTTTCTTAGTGAGCACCTATGGCCCTAGAGGAAGCTACATACCAAATTTCATTCCAATCCGTTCGGTAGTTTTTGAGAAATCGTGATGAGTGAGTCAGTGAGTCAGTGGGTTATGGCTTTTATATATAATATAGATATACTGTATGTGTGTTCGAACTCTAGCGGCCGCATTTTAAGTCCGATTTGGTTCAAATTTGGTACACATGTTGGTTGTCTACGTCGCTTGGTCGAGTTCGTTAGCCAAGAAAATCCAACAATCGGATGCACGTTTTTTTGACCGGAAGTATCTATTTTTAGGGGTTTTCCTACGAGAATGAATTTGTTTTTGAGTTTTTTTCTACAAATATAAATGTAGGATGTTATTCTGCACATTTTGTTTTTTACGCGACCTTATAGCTCGCTTGGTTCACCCAAAATTGATCAAAACGTAAAATACCCTAGAAGTACCCGGTTCAAAGCCATGTGGTGGATTCTACTATAGGGTTGGGGTGCGAAGCACGCAATGTTTTTGTATTCAAGATACTCTCAATTTCCGAAATGGCGTGCGAAGCACGCAATGCTTTGTGTATTGAAGACACTCTAAAAATGCGGATTGGTGTGCGAACCATATTGCAGCTATACAGCACCGTCGTGAATAGACCTATTTCCCAAATTGTTGGTTGAAACCCTAAAACATAGGCCTATAAACTTAATTTTGGAAATTTGCTCTACTCACGTGAGCGGTTCAGCTGCGTGGTCGAATTATTTTATTTCCCAGATTTATTTATAATCTTATTTGTAATAAGATTACATTAATTAGGTATATATTCGTGACTAATAACATGAAAAGCGTACATCGAATTAAACAACAATAAACACTGTAACAAATCATATAACACAATGCAATATTGCTACATAGTATGACTGCAGGGTAAAAATGTAATACTAGTCATCAGCCAAGTTAGTTGTTCTTCTCTTGAGTATCCTTGTAGTTAGTAGGTTTCAACATTAAATTCTTGGCCCAAACATGTATGTATGAGTTAACATTCGTTTTCGATAACTATTACTGTATTTTTAGCGAATTTCAATAGGAAAGAGAAGCTATTGCCGTGACTTAGCAAGACCTGAGGTTGGGAGTAGTAAATTAGCAACGATCATGGTCCCCAGAACACGTTTTGGGGTGTCATTAAAAACGATATACAGGTTGTCCCGTAAGTAAAGAGCCAAATTTCGGGCAATGGTTCTATGGTTCAAAATAAAGAGAAAATATAAAATAAAATGTTTTCCAAAAACTCTTTGTTTTCCAGATATCCGCCATTTTTTATTTTTAACAAAATAATTCATATCTGGAGAACGGTTTGACTAATAGAGTTCAAACTTGGCATTCCGTTTAACCTACAAATGATATATCTCAAGGAAAATAATCGATTCTATCCAATCATACGTTTCAAAATGGCGGATGTTTGAAAATTTCAAACCTTAATTATTAAAAAACCGTGTTTTAAAAAAAAATTGTCAAACACCTTTTTTGTTGCCGTTTTAATTCTCTAGCGGATGGTGAAACTGTCAAAACAATCGATTAAGGATAATTGGTAAGTTATGTGAAATAATTGGTTTGTGCAACCCGGCATCCTGTACCAACACAGTAAACACGACAATATTGTACGCACATTTGCTGTCATTATATTTAACTTAGTTATTATCCTTCATCCGATTGTTTTGACAGTTACACCATTCGGTAGTGAACCAAAAGGGCTACAAAAAAGGTATCTTGACATTTTTTATTAAGTGTACGGTTTTTGAGTAATTCAGGTTTGAAATTGTCAAACAGCTGCCATTTAGAAACGCATGATTGGACATAATCGTTTATTTTTCGTACAATAAAACAATATAAGTTTAAACCAAGTTTCAACTCAATCGGTCAAACCGTTCTCGTGAGTACACCAATTTCCCAAATTGTTGGTCGAAACTCTAAAGCATATAAATTTAATTTTGGAAATTCGCTAAATCAACATCAGCGGTTCAGCCGCGTGGTAAAATTATAAAAATTGTGTTAGTAATAGAAGGTTTTTTTGGCTAATTATTGCGCAACGATTGTGCAATTTGCAGAACTGACAATATAACTATTATTTTGGCTTACGCTAGCTAATTCGTTAAAGATAAATCAAAGCATCTAGCAGTGAAAGTCCATTAAAATAGTCACTACACAGTGTGTGCCTATTTATTACGGTTTAACTGCTTGTTAAGAATTTAATTTGTTTGAATGTCTTTTACTTGTAGTATATTATTATTCCGTAGGAAAAATGAGCTATTACAGTGGCCCTTATGGTAAGACCCAAGATCGGGAGTAGCAAGATTCTGCCGTGAGGTTGGCGTGCGAAGCACGCAATGCACTGTGTATTGAAAACACTCCCAATATACTGACAATATGGGTGTAGGCGTGCGAAGCACGCAATGCTTTGTGTATTAAAGATACTCCCAATATGCGGAATGGCGTGCAAAGCACGCAATGCATTGTTGTGTATTGAAAATACTCCCAAAATGCGGAATGGCGTGCGAAGCATTTTGAAGCTATCCAGCACCGTCGTGAATAGATCTATTTCCCAAATTATTAGTTGAAACCCTAAAACAGGCCTGTAAACCTAATTTTGGAAATTTACTCAACTCACGTCAGCGGTTCAGCTGCGTGGTCGAATTATTATACTTGTAATTTTATGTACTCAAGTTTGACTTTTGCCCGTTACATTACAATCTTATTGAATCGTAAAACAAGATATACTCTAGGCTCTAGGCGGTCTAAGTGGGGTCATAGTTATGAAATGTAGTGCAAAACGTTGTTCCAATGACAAATCGTCATTTACAAGGTACTAGCCACATCCAGTAACAGCTTTATTAGAGGCATCAATTTGGCCAAGAACCTGAAGGTGTTACATTTAACGTGGCATTAAAGCTCTGTTAGCACTGAGTTTAAGTCGGTTCAAGACAGATGTACTGCGAAACAGTGACATAAACCCAGGTAACGACTTGAGTCAGTGTGCACAACCTTGGCGGGAATTTGGCACAATCGTAATCATGGGAACTGTCGCCATGAGAAGTGTTTACTGACATCTTGGCTGCATAATGGCGAGAAAACTTTCTTCGCAACCAATCAGGAGAGTGGTAATAAATTCACCACCTTTAAATGTTTAAAACAGATATTTTATAGATTTTTCCAACATACTGAAAAGGGAATTTCGAAATATTTAGTTTTCGACATTTTTAAATAAAAGACATTTTGTGCGTACGAAATATATGAATAGAATTTTTTGCGCATAAGCCTACAGGTTCGACTCACTCGCAGCGAAAAATTACCTTGCGGCCTTATATTATAGAATGCTATGCTTCAAACTCGACGGACGGATAAGACGTTGCCCGCACGGTAAATCCTCCACGCGGATTTGAATGGTACTTTTATGGTGTTGTACATTTTAATCGTTTTTGGGAAACGTGCGAGCTATAAGCTCGTGTAAAAATACAAAATGTGCGGAATTATATCTTACATTTATGTTTTTTTTAGATAAAACCCAAACAAGGTTTATTCTACTACGAAAAATCTCAAAAAATAGTTACTTGCGGTCAAAAAACATACTTCCACCTGTTGGATATTTTTTGGCTAACGAACCCGTCCGAGCGACTTAGCCAACCAATATGTGTACCAAATTTGAACCGAATCGGACTTAAAATGCATCCGGCAGAGTGCGAACACATATATACAGTTTTTAATGACACTCCAAAACGTGTTCTAGGGACCATGATCGGTGCTCATTTACAACTCCCGACCTTAGGTCTCACCATAAGGGTTCACTGTAGTAGCTCACCTTTAGCAAGGAAAAAACACGATAAAATAATTACACAGCCTATATATCGCCCAGGGCTTATCTCAGTAGAAATAGTTTCATCAAAATATAAAAAATAATGTTTAAGTTAAATCATTACAAACGTTTTTTCTTTACTGTTTGGACAAATTTGAATAAACAAGAACGTTTTTCATTCAGTTCCAGAAAACTATAATATGGAATTTTAACTAAAAAAGTTTTTACCAACAACCTTTGGTTATTACATTCGTCGTTTCAGAATAAAAGTTTAAAATCTTGTCTAAGAAAATTATGGTCTCCGTGTGTGACTATTTCAAACTTACGTTGCTTTCGACTCCTAACCAAGACAAGCCCCTTGGACGACGGCCAATTTAATAGAGAAAAAAGTTCAGTTATTTATTGCGATTATATACTTTCAGCGTGTATTATTTTCACTAAACATTTCATAAACTGTACCGTAAAATCGTTTAAACGTTAAACCTAAACTAAAGTACTCTAAAAGAGACGAGCTGGGTCGATGAACTGTTAATGAATGGCGGTGATGCTCTATTTATATCTTGACCCTGATCTTTCTGCGTCCTTTCCCGTTGCGTCGCGGGAGGACGCGTGGTGCACTTTACCGTTAAAGACGATTTTCGGGGAAGAAGGGGAGAAAATATGCGTCGTTAGAAGCGGTCTTGGTCTAAATGGACGCGACAGTTGGACGCGAGCCGAGACTGGGCAAAATTTGCATTAATTTTCTGGTGATTAGTTTGGTGGCGGTGATTTATCGGTCGGTGATGAGTAACCGTAGAGAAGGGTAGGAATTTGTGTGGTCGTTCCGCGTTGAGTTATGGAGAGGAAAGCATGTGTTACGAGTCTATATATACTCTTCCGCGGGTCATTAAGTAGTTTCCAGTTGACTATTTTGATTTTTGATCAATTGTTAGTGTATATTATATAATCTACACTATATCCAAACATGTGGACCGATTTTTGGTAAATTTTGCGGACGGTACCGTTTGGTATAGTTACAGCCCAACCCTCTTCTTGGCTATATGAGAGCCTGTCAGGTTCTACCAGAGTATCTTCCGACAGTACACTTTTTTCGGTTACGGAGAGAGCGGAGGGACCCGTGCACTTCGGCCAATCAGGGTTATTGTACACTCCCCATTAGCTAGCGTCCCGGAAGGTATAATCAAAGATTTTCTGCGGCACGAAAGACCTTCCTGCAAGATCTTCCGGGTACTTCTCACCAAAAAGACAAGGAGAAGAGGCACAAGTTTCTCACAAGATATCCTCCGAGACGTCTTGGAGCACAGGCGTACCACCAAATGTCTAACATGTTCCTCTGGACTGTGTTCTTCCTCTACTGTAGAAGTGTTTCTTATGAGAGCTGCCAGTAGACTGATGAAAAGATCCAAGTTCTGTTGACCGATGTGCTCTGCAGTCTTTACTGCTTCACAGCAGACCGTGTTTGGGATTTTCATTGAAAAGACCCGATTTCCGTAGATGTTGTTGAACCGGTCTCATCCAATATTCCTGGGAGGAAAGTGGTCTTAGTGAGATTTGGACGTCTCAGTAACTTATTTACCAGGTTATGTTTAGCAAGTTTTTGCCAAAACCTAGTAAGTTTCTTTATCCCAAAGAGAGATACGTTCGTTTTAGTTATCCTTGGGCTATTCCCGCATACAGGATCCAGTTCATAAAAAGGAGCCTGATCTCACTTTATTGCAAGGAGAGAGTCTGTTTTTTCGTTGTCATAGATTTCCTGATGTCCGTTGAAAATACAGTTCAACGGATACAGCCGAAGCCAATTATGCTTATTTTTACTCCTTGGGTATCGCCCCTGTAGGTATAATTCAGGATTTCCTGCGACCTCTAAGATCTTCACGACTAAACTAGATTTATAGTGTGACGTGCTCTGCAGTGTCAACTGCAAAACCGTTATTTGGATTTTTTCATTGAAAAGTCCTAATTTGCGTAGATGTTTTCTGAACAAGCCTTGACCAGTGATGAAGTATAGAGCCTTCCTAATACTTCCTGTTAAGGAGGAAAGTGGACTTAGTGGGGTTTGGATTTGGACATTTTATGTAGTTATTTACCAGGTCAACTCTCGGAAGTATTTGCCACAGCCTAGTATGTTCTTTAGACGAAAGAGATACAACAGTTGTAGTTACTTTCTGGCTGTCCCACATACTGGCCTCAGGTCCTTAAGGGGGATTCCCTACTGAAAAATTACAATTTTCAAAAATAAACCGAAATATTTTTTTCTTTTTTTCCTGACTCTATAGTTTATAAGGTTTAAGAAAAACATAACATATGCCACAAAAGTTCTTTATATCAGTGTGAAAAATTTATTTAAAGCAAGCCCGCACCTACTTTTGGTCGAGTTGAACTTCTTTATGTTTGCTATTTTGGACTAAAAAGATTTTTTATTTTTTTAAAGTAATTGCAAAGAAGGACAACAATGTTTATTATTAGGCTTTGAATGCCTCAAATATGTAAGTAAAACATATCTGACAACAAATACTGTTTGTGCAAGTTATTCCCCTCTATGGCTGCTAAAATAACTAATGGAATCTTTAAACGCGATTTCCCTCAACTTTTCAATATTGATATTTCTTACACAAAAGTTCTTATAACTTTTTAACTTCGTAAGCAACAGTGATAAAATTTTTACCACATCTTTAGTATCTTATAATGCAACTTTTTGGGTATTTTTATTCCTCTAGGACAAATACAAAATACAAGAGTTTTTTTTTCTGTGTAAATCACAAATTTGTTTTTTATATATATATTTTTTTGTAAGGTCATAAATACTAAACTTTTTGTGGTAAGAATATGACTATACAAAAACATTTAGTGCTTTTTATATAATTTAAAACGTGATATCAAACGGCCAAATTGGTTCAGTAGTAAAAACGTTATAAGAGATTTAAAAAAACATATTTTTTGTCTAACAAAATCGAAAAATACTCAAAAAGGTATGTAAAATATATTTCTTTGCCAATTCCTATAAGTGTAAACAACTTTTTAGGTTCTAATGAATGTAAAAAAAAAAGTTCGTAATTAAAAAAGGCCTATTATAGAAAACCCCTATTTTCAGTAGGGAATACCCTTAATAAGAAGAGACCTTGCAAAGATATCAGACGTACGCCATATAAGCCCTGATGTACAGACCTTACAATTTTAGGTTAACTTTCAAAAATACAATTTTAAAAAGAGGCTAAGTCGATTTTAATAAAGTGTTAGTTTGCTATTATGTACAGGAACCCAAAATTTAACGAAACAATTTTGAAAATATTCCATACAAAACGAAAAATGTATGATACAAGGGGTTTTGAAGATGAAAGCCTATTTTTCCGTTTTTTGCCAATATCTCTGTTATCCTATGAGCTGCAGAAAAAATAAAAATCTTATGTGTTTATCATTAACAAAGTAAATTTTTTACTCTTGTAATGTTTTTGTTAAATTAGCGATTTTTGAGATATTTGACATTAAAAATTTTAAACAGCTGACATTTTGAAAATATTCAAAAGAACGATCTGCTTTTTCGTTCAGGGATCAACAAAATTAGGCAACAAATATGTGTACAAAGTTTGAGCTCAATATCTTTTTTATTTCCAACCAGGGGAACCTTCTATACACATATACATGTTATGTTTTCTTTATAATACAGGTGTAGGATTAATAATAACCCCAAAGCTATATTTTTTATAAGATGGTAAATAATGTTAAATGTTCAAATCAAATTATTTCGTATATTTTATAACAACAGTTATAATAGAAGTTAAAAGAACCAGCAAGGCTCAATTCTACACTTTAATAAAAACCTAACCCAAAAGTTAGAAATACAAGTAATTGCGTCAAAGTTTGAAATCAGCTGATACTGGAAATATTAGAGCAAACAGCTTTTTATCTGTTATTTTATTCAATTGGTTCCTATGGAAATATGTGTTGGTACATCAGTCTAGGCCTAACCTAAGAATTTTTCCGACTAAATTTACAAGTGTTGAAATAAAAAATGATTTTATCAAAATGAATTATAGCCCCATGTTACTCAGGGATAGTGGGGCAAAACAATGTTTTCCTCTTTAAAATATTAGTAAAAAGAAGTTACATGTGTTGCAAAAAAAAAAAAAAAAAAAAAAAAAAAATAGTGGGTAACTTAAAAACAAAACTTTTCCGGACATATTTTTACTTTCTCCCCCCTTATACGTAGTATATGGAGAAAGTATTGTTTTCGTCCAAATTTTCGAATTTGAATTTTTAGTGGAACTATCTGTTTTGGTGCTCCCTGAAAACAAAAAAATTTTTTAGTGGAATTATCTGTGTTGGTGCTCCCTGAACCGAAAAATATTTTTAGTGGAATTATTTGTTTTGGTGCTCCCTGAACACAAAAAAGTGTTTTTTTTTTGGTGATGTCTGTCCGTGTGTCTGTTAGGATATGTACAGAGCTGGAGACCATATCAACGGTCCGATTTTGATGAAATTTGGTATCTAGGTGTAGTTCTGTAATATCTCCAGGCGTTATTTTAATTTTTTCATATATTTTTTTTTAAGGGGTTTTACCCCCCCCCCCCCCAACATGGCCAAAAAATGAGAAAAATCAAAATTTCTCAAAAACGGCTCTAAAGATTTTGATAAAATTTGGCATATTTGTAGCCCTTAATGTACCATACCATATGCAAGAAAATCCCATTTTTCTAAAAATTCTCGTTTAGGTAATAATAATAATAATAATAATAACTGATTAAAAGCTAAGGGGGTTGTTTTTCAAAAATGTTCAAAACGTTTTTCGTGCATCTATACAGGCCTAATTGACATGTTTGGTGCGAATTCGTTCGAAATCGATCGAATAGTTTTAATAATAATATTATTATAATATAATATGGATGTGTGTTACATGCATCTAATATTTTCCATGGTATGTCCTACTTTTGCAATTCTAAATAACCACATCCTATGCTACTCTTGGGAAGGTAGAAAGTTTCAACTGGGAGAAAGTATGTGGCAGTTATCTGGTACCGTTTATTCCCTACGTCTATATGAACTTTTCTCGCTATTTTTGCTAGTGGAATCAGCTTAGAACCATGTGCCAAATCACTCTGTCTAAATTTAAGTAGAGTTCAAAAACAATATAAAAAATGTCGAAAGACGTATTGGTAATTGGTCGTCATATTTATGAGGTTTTTAACAGATTTTGGACCTTAAAAAAGTCCTCTCGTTTTAGGTTATCCGTAAAATAATCAATTTAAAAGCTACCGGCCGAGGCAGAGTTAAACGGTCGCACGATTTGAAGCGACACACTACCAAGGTCCACTTTCGGAGGTGCCAAAATAGCGGCCCACATTATATAAGCACCCAGACAGACAATTTCCCCGCATTGTCGCGTTACATATAAAGCCCACGTTGCGTCGGGCCGTAGGCTTGAATGAAGACGGCCAACAACAATGTCTGTCCGTTGGCATTTGACGTCACTAGTGACGCAAGAGGAACGCTTTTATTATTTATTTTTATCACACACGCCCGACACGTTGATATAAAAAGTCAGTAGTATAATCTATAAATTAATAAATCTATTCGAGGAGGCTGTTTAGTCTCTAGGCCGAAAACACTGTTTAGACCGTTGGAAATAGAATTGCCTTCAGGCTGCCTTTGTTGAAACAGTTCGGTTTCGGGGGTCTTTTATTCATGCAGACTGTAGAGGTCTTATGGAACTAGATGAGGCAATTTATCGTTAATTTTATCAAGTTTATTTACAGTGATACATAGCCTAATTGTACTGCGTTTTCCGGGAGTTTTGAAAATTGGTGATTTTATAGATTTCGACATGCTCTTTTCAAATTTTCACTTTTCACGCACTATGCCGCTCGCTCCGCCATATTGGAAAAATGGCACCCAAAAACAGTTTCTCTGACAATATCTCCTTTCCGGCTCATTTTACGATGAAAATAGTTATGTAATAAATTAGGCTAGAGAACATTTACTATAATTTATGTAGTAACATTGTTTTTGTAAAATGAATAGTTTTAGCATACATGCGGTCGTGGGACCCCTGTCAGGTACGAAGTTCATCACGGCATTCAAACAAAAGATATGTTGCCGTAAGGCGGGGTTTTAGGTTAGGCCTAGACTGATGAACCAAAATTGTATGTTTATCGGATGTATTTACAATGAATGGGCATTTAACTGTGTTTACCATCTTAGTTTTGATGTTATAATTAATTCTACACCTTCATTATAATAATTCGACCACGCAGCTGGACCGCTGACGAGAGTTGAGCAAATTTCCAAAATTAAGTTTATTTGACTATGTTTTAGGGTTTCAACCAACAATTTGGGAAATGGGTCTACGGACGAAGGCGTTGAACAGCTGTCTGTGTGTACGCAATATCTAAGTAGAATTTGTTTGCGCCTAGTGGCCTCGCGAGTTTGTACCACTCGGCGTCGAACCGGTTACTTGTATTGTATTTTACGTTTTGATCGATTTTGGGGGAACCAAGCTAGCTATAAGGTATAGTAAAAAAACAAAATGTGCAGAATAACATCCTACATTTATATTTTTAGGAAAAACTCCAACAAAATTTCATTCTTGTAGTAAAAATCGCAAAAAATAGTTACTTTCGGTGAAAAACCGTACTTCCGGTTGTTGGATTTTTTTCGCTAACGAACTCGTTCGAGCGAAATAGACAACCAACATGTGTACCAAATCGGACTTAAAACGCGGCCGCTAGAGTGCGAACACATATATACATATATATGTATGATTTTTAATGACACCCCAAAACGTGTTCTGGGAACCATGATCTGTGCTCATTTGCTACTCCCGACCTTGGGTCTTACCATAAGGGCCACTGCAGTAGCTCATTTTTCCTACGTAAATTCGCTAATAAAGCTGTAAATAGAATTTGTTGCGCACCAAAACGGTTAGGCTACTTAAAAAAAAAAAAAATGTAAATAAACTTAGTTCAATCCTGCAAACTGAGAAACCAATTTGGATTTCACTTAACCGTACAATATGTTAAGGTTGGCTGCATTGTGTCTCCTTGCGATTTCACGTTAGTAATTACCAACGTGCCGGCTGGAAATTTCCCACAAATTCTATTGTTATCGGTTATAATGGAAGAGTTATGTTTTAAGAACGACAAAGCTTCCTGTATAAATCAAAGCTTGCGTTCGGCGTTGTGTAAACGGTGTGTGTTGAAGAAACGTCTGCATTTCGGGAAATAGGATCGGTGGTGAATTTGTCGCCGTGCCTTTTCTCAAGAACGGACGAAGGAATAACGATGAAATTTGACGTAGTTGGAACGCATCCTATCTCAAAAATCTGAAAAGAGGCGGTACTTTACTGTAGACTTTTAATTTTTGATGGGAATTTTTTTGTCTAAACCTAAAATTAATATTGTTTAGTTCGGTCTTGTGTATATCGTTTCCAAAATTAAGTTTATATGTTTTAGGGTTTCAATTAAATATTTTGGTAATTGATCTACTCACAAAAGCGCTGAATAGCTGCTTGCGTGTACGAAATATACAGTGTTCATAAAGTCCCTTTAACCCCGGGTCATTACTTTTGTTACTGAAAATAAGTTAACAAAACTTTTTATACATCTTAACTTTTTATACATAACAGGACAAATTTATGGACATATCTGACCCTCTATGGTTTTGGGGGGCTTAGGAGATCGAAGGGGGTTAAACATGTCAAATGTAAAGGTAGGTCGTGTAATGCACCATTGAAAAGCTTATTAAAAGAGAAACACAATGGCGCAAACTAGAGCTTAGTATCTTGCTTCGCGTCCCAACCCCGCCTCGGCCTACGGCCTCAGATGGCTGCTTCGCTTCGCTCACAGTTGTAAAATTCGCTAGAGAATCTCGTTAATCTTTGGCTCGTTTGTACATTGGTTTGTAAAATTATGAAACCAGGCTTAAATATATTAACAGTAATTACAAGATTAATTATAACCTCAAATACATGCTTTAGATACTTGAGAGGCTTTTATTACGATTTTAGTCCTAGTTCTACTATCTTCTGTCAAAGTTTTGAAACCAGGCCTAAATATAGTAAACATTATTGCAGGATTAACATAACCTCAATACTATGTTTCAGAAATGAGCCAGGCCTATATTACAAAATTGACTATTAGAATTTATTCATCTTTGCCAAGTTTACCTTTTTTTTGACAAAATAAATTTTTAAATCAGGCCCAATTTATTCTAATTTAAACGTGCTAAAACAGTATAAATTAGCTTGTTTTTTTAACAGTAATTAAAAACTATCCAATGAACAGCCGATTTTGTATAATACTCAATCTTGTTTATAAACAGCTGTTTTGATCGCTTTATTTACTATTTCGTTGTTATTTTGTAACCAACATGGCAACCCATAAGAGCCTATGTTAAAATTTTTTAACTTTTAAATTTGATTTTCTCAAAAAATTGCGTTTTTATACGCAATACAACTATATCGGTGTACTTAAAAATCAAAACCACACCTAAATACAAAATTTCTTTGATTTCGTTAGTGCCGTTTTCGAGATCCGCGACACATACAAAGATAGAGACAAGAATTGCTCATTTAAAGTAATAGGATTAACGCGACAAAGTTTTTCTATGTAAAATGGATATCTATATATTCAAAGAATTAAAAGAATTTATGAAAATTTGTGGCAGTCAGTACGGCCATTCTATCCGGCCGATTTCCTTATTTTTTTTTTTTTTTAAATTGCAGGTAATCATTCACATATATGTCATCAAGCATTACAAATCATGTATCTTTCGCCTTACAAACGTTATAATCAAATGCAAATTTCTGCTGTGTATTCCTTATGGGGTTTTTTTTTTTTGGTTCTTTGTCCACTTTGCGTTCGTATACCGTCCATCCGATTGCTTTGAAATTTTGCATAGTAACACAGTTTAACCCTGGGAAGGTTTTAGGCCATTTAACGAAGTCCTAGGACTTTAGGGCTACGCCCCAGTGGCCCTCAAAGTTTCAATGTTAATCTAATGGAAGAAAGATTTCTATCGATTTTATCAGGGGCACAAAAACAGCTGTTCGTATAAAAAACTTAGCAACACATCATGTTTGTTTACTTTCATTACCATAGCGGCATTACTTAGAAAATTTGAAGAGTATTACCTTTTTGACGTTACATTGACAAACTAAAAACAAACACAAACAAAAATCAACGAAAAATGCTAACTATATTTTAATTCAATTCAAACATTGGTTGTTACAAACCTATTATATATAAAACAGCTAATTTGGATCAAAAACTGAACACAATCATTCACAGATATGTCAAGTCTTATATATTATCATCCGTTCAGCCGCTATTCACCCGAGAAGGAGCTCCGGTATACAATCCTTCAAATTTCCCATGTTAATCTTATGGAGATTATGTTTAATGAGTTTGAGTCAGCTGCCAAATAAAACAGCTGATTTATGCTCGGTCACCTATGTACAAACGAGCCAAATATTAACGAGATTCTTTATCGAATTTTCCACCTGCGATCGAAGCGAAGCAGCCATCTGAGGCCGAAGGCCGAGCCGGGGTTGGGACAGGCAGAGCCCCTAGTATTCAGTAAATAAAATCTGCTAATAACGTGCAATTCACCGAATGAATATCAAAGTTTGAAGCGAGGCAGATTTATCGCTGTAGAAAGACTTTTAGGCGCCACTTAACCTCCCGCACTTCTGGAAACTATCTGTTGAAACCCCGGTAAAATAAATAAACTCACCGACTACACAGTTTAACTCTTTGCTTTGATCCGGTCTTGGCTTTATATAGCTCTAGGCTAGTCGGTGTCAAGACGAAACGTTAATCCAAGTATAAAGGACATTTTCGCCGTAATTTGTGTGTCTATATACGGGTGACGTTTTTGAAAATTTACCAACTCTATTTTTTAAAAGACGGAAAGAGATTTTCACAATTCTATATCGGGGCAGTTATTCACCATCACAGGGGGGACCTTAGGGGACTATTTTCAAAGTCCCAAAACCTCCTCCTTCTACCCTCCGTCTCAAAAATTTTTAATGGACACATACGGTTTCTGATACACCGAATTAAAGTTCTTTAAAATCGTGGATTTCTATGGTATGAAAATAAAAATTGGCTAATGCATTCGTTCTCTATCCTCAAATATTTTATTTTATAAGTTATTTTTATCTATATATATATATATATATATATATATATATATATATATAAGCGAAATACCACTCACTCACTCACTTACTCACTCATCACTATTTCTCAAAAACTACCGAACGGACTGAAATGAAATTTGCTATGTAGCTTCCTCTAGGGCCATAGGTGCTCACTAAGAAAAGGTTTGAAAAAATTCAAAATTTTAGGGGAGGTTTGGGAGGATCAAAGTTATTAAAAAACGATTTCTTCAAAACTACCGAACGGATTGGAATGAAATTTGGTATGTAGCTTCCTCTAGGGCCATAGGTGCTCACTAAGAAAGGGTATGAAAAATTTCGAAATTTTAGGAGGGTTTCGGGGGATCAAAGTTACTAAAATCATAATTTCAGATTATTATTATTATGACAATAGTGCTTTTATTATTTAATATCTATATATATAAAAGCCAAATACCACTCACTGACTGAACACTTAAAAAGAATACAATTACGTTAAAAAGACTGAAAATACCAACCATCACACGGGCAACGCCGTACGGGTCAGCTAGTTATTTATATTATTTAAAAGACGTCAAGAGATATTCAAAATCCGTTTTCGAGACAGTTATTCATCTTTAATAAGAACATGAGATAACTTATTTGCAACCCCCCCCCCAACCCCACTTCTACCACCACATGACAACAATTTGTAATGAACACATATGACTTGAGACATCAAATTAAAACCCTTTATAAAACGTGAGTTTCAGTACTACAAAATAAAAATAGCTTAGCGTATCGTCCACTACATTCGAAAATTTCATTTTGAGAATTGTTTACATTATTTAAGCTCAATGTACAGGATGATCCAGAACTACGCGGCAATGTCTCGGCAGCTCATTCTTTAGCTAAAAATAAGAAAAAAGTACATATATAAACATAGGCCAGAAAACGCTTCGTTTTCCAGATATCCGCCATTTTGTTTGTTTTAGTTTTACAAAATAATGCATATCTACAGAACGGTTCGAGTGATTGAGTTCAAACCTGGCATGAAGTTTAACCTAGCAATGTTCTATCTCGAGAAAAATAATCGATTCTATCCAATCATGCGTTTTAAAATGGGGCTGCTTGAATATTTGAAACCTAAATTACTAAAAAACCGTACGTTTCACCAAAAAATGCCAAAACACCTTTTTTGTAGCCCTTTTGATTCCCAATCGGATAGCTGTCAAAACAATCAGACGAAGGATAATAAATTTAAGTTATGTGTAATAATTGGTGGTGTACGTATGCTGTTATGATGGTATACACGTATGCTGTTATGATGGTGTACGTATGCTGTTATGATGGTGTACG
>JAGFPH010001288.1:86993-121306 GCA_018207615.1 Philaenus spumarius
TTTCAATATAATTAAACATTGTGAAATGTAATTTTTATTTCATCGGTTTATTTATAAGATCACTTTTAGGGATTATTTGGTTTTAGATTACAACCCTATGGCTACCTATTTTTGGAGGACTACCGGTCCGATTTTCGTGCGGTTTGTTTCAAACGAAAGAAATTGTTTTCAATATAATTAAACATTGTGAAATGTAATTTTTATATCATCTGTATATTTATAAGATCACTTTTAGGGATTATTTGGTTTTATATAACAACCCTAAGGCTGTCTATTTTTGGAGATCTACCGGTCCGATTTTCGTGCTGTTTGTTTCAAACGAAAGAAAATGTTTTCATTATAATTAAACATTGTGAAATGTAATTTTTATTTCATCGGTATATTTATAAGATCACTTTTAGGGATTATTTGGTTTTAGATTACAACCCTCTTGATACCTATTTCCGGAGGTCTTCCTGTCCGACTTTCGTACAGTTTGTAGCCTATTAAACGAAAGAATATGTAGTCTTTAAAATAAAAATAGTATTAAATGTAATTTTTATTTCATCGGTAAATTTTTATGGGCACATTTAGGGATTTTTGATTTTAGAAAATGTTGCTATTATTATCAAAAAATTATGAAATGAAATTTTTATTTTATCGGTATATTTATAAGGGGTTCTTTTGGGGGTTTTAGGTTAGAGCGCTATTGATACCTATTTCTGGATATCTGCCATTCCGATTTTCTTGCCGTTTGTTTTAACGAAAATATTTTCATTATTATAACAAAATTATGATATGCTATTTTTATTCCATCGGTATATTTCTAAGGGCACTTTTAGGGGTTTTTTGGTTTTAGGTTAAAACCCTATTGATACCTATTTCTATAAATCTTCCTGACCGATTTTCGTGCAGTTTGATTTAAACGACGGAAAATGTACTATTGCAATGAAAAAAATATGAAGTGTAATTTGTATTTCATCGATATAATTTTAAGGGCAAATTTAGGGATTTTTTTATTTTAGTTTGTAACCCTATTGATGATACAAACGGACGACAGAATACAGAGCGATATAGGACACATTTTTTATTGTATTTACTTGTTTTTAGCGGACAAATAACCCTGTAAAGTTTCGGACAGTTGAAGCTGTACACTCTGTATAAAGATTTTTCAGTGACTGTTATGGTTTGGGTTTTTAGACTCTTGCCAAGTTTCTTAAATGACTTGTGTAACATTCAATTTTTACTTTCTCCCCCTTATACGTAGTATGTGGAGAAAGTATACTTTTCGTCCAAATTTTCGAATTTTAATTTTTAGTGGAATTATCTGTTTGGTGCTTCTTGAACCCCTAAAAAAAGTTTAATGGAATTATCTGTGTTGGTGCTCCCTGAACCCAAACATATTTTTAGTAGAATTATTTGTTTTGGTGCTCCCTGAACCAAAAAAGTGTTTTTTTAGTGATGTCTGTCCGTGTGTCTATAAGGATGTGTACAGAGCTGGAGACCATACCAACCGCCCGATTTTGATGAAATTTGGTATGTAGGTGTAGTTCTGGAATATCTCCAGGCTTTTTTTCATTTTTTCAAATTTTTGATTTTTAAGGGGTTTTAACCCCCCCCCCCCAAATGGCCAAAAAACGAGAAAAATCAAAATTTCTCAAAAACGGCTTTAACGATTTTGATAAAATTTACCTTATTTGTGGCCCTTAATGTACCCTTACCATATGCAAAAAACAGCATCTTTCAAAAAATTCTAGTTGAGGTAATAATAATAATAATAATAACTGATTTTTTGGGGGTTTTTGCCAAAAAGTGAGTTGTTTTCCAAAACTTTTCAAAACCTTTTTTCGTGCATCTATACAGGCCTAATTGACATGTTTGGTGTAAATTTGTTCGAAATCGATCAAATAGTTTAAATAATAATAAAATAATATAATATGGATTTGTGTTATATGCATCTAATATATTCCATGGTAACATTTTCCTACTTTTGCAATTCTAAATAACCACCTCCTATGCTACTCTTGGGAAGGTATAAAGTTTCAACTGGGAGAAAGTATGTAGCAGTTATCTGGTACCGTTTATTATTTTTATTTCCATGTTCACCCTCATTCACACCAACACCATTTTTAATGTATTTAAGAAGCGCTTTAATAGTAGGTTCAAAAAGTAGTAGGACTGAATTTCTGTCTATAACGCGAACGGAGTGGTGGAGGGCGGTCGGACCACCTGGGCGTGGTAGTGGGAATCCTTCCGAAGATACCGATATTTTTTCAGTCGGGTAAGTTGAGAGTAAGCACGTCGATTTCAGTGAACCTCTGTTAAAATGTGTCGTCACGATCCAAGATGGAGAGAAATCTCGAGCAGCGCTGCGCCATTAAATTCTGCGTCTAACTCGGGAAAACCGCGACGGAGACCCTCGGAACGATTAAGGGCTCCTACGGGGATGCTGTCATGAGCCGCTCAACAGTGTTCGAGTGGCATAAACTGTTCCGGGAGGGCGGGAGCTCGTCAAAGATGACCAGCGCGCCGGTCGCCTATCAACTTCAAGGATTGATGAAAGTGAAGGCACTCCTTTACTCTGACCGACGCACAATCATTTGTCTGTTCTTAGGGTAGCTACCAAAAAATTTGGTCATGCGAAAGGTGTGCGCCAAGAGTCCTGAGTGATGAAAAAAAAGTGAATCGTGAGCAAATTTCCCGGGAAATTCCGAACTGGGTCTAAGAAAACCCCAATTTCCTTGACAATAAGATTACCGGTGACGAAACGCTGTGTTTTGAGTACGACCCGGAGACCAAACTTCAAGCATCCGAAGAAAGCCAGCATGAGCAAGTTAAGGATCAAATCCATGCTCATCTGCTTTTTTTACCGTCATAGTGTGGTTCACAAGGAGTTTGTACCCCCTGGACATACTGTGAAAACCAAATTTTACGTGGACGTGCTCGACAGGTTGCGCAAACGCGTCCTCCGCGTGCGGCCAGACATAGCCGATTTTTGGAAGCTTCACCACGACAACGCGCCATGCCATACCGCGCTACTGGTGAGGTTTATGGCCAAGCACAGGGTCGCTACGTTGCCCACCCCTCAGTCCAGATCTGGCACCGCCGGATTTCTTCCTCTTTCTTCGGCTCAAGCGAGACTTCTCAAGGAAACCGATACAGCTCCGTAGAAGCTATCCAAGCGGCCGTGACGGCGTCTCTGAAGGGGATCCCGGAAAGGGAGTTCAGGAGGCAGTGGGAATCGCATTGTATCGGAGCATACTTCGAGAACTACTAAGGATTTGTACCGAATTTTTCTATAAAAAAATTTAAATTAATTCAGTCCTACTACTTTTTGATCACACTATGTATAACGAGATACTAAATTCGGTCCGGTTGACTTATATAAATGAGTGTTACAAACCCATTTCTTTCCGTAAAAA
Organism: Philaenus spumarius; assembly: GCA_018207615.1. NCBI lineage: Eukaryota > Metazoa > Arthropoda > Insecta > Hemiptera > Aphrophoridae > Philaenus > Philaenus spumarius. Next base: position 90,395 of record JAGFPH010001288.1, read on the forward strand.
GTCATAAACGTTATATTGTCACAAACACTGTTTCGACTTCAATTACCGTAGCAACAAATAACAGCTGATTTTGAAAATAATCGGAAATAAAAGCTTAGCAAACATTATTGCAGCGTATAAAATTGTGAGAAGAAACACTAGGTTCACGTGCAAAGCACGCAGGAGTCTTCCAGAGTATACAAAAAAACAGAATACTTTAAAATGTATTTTTACTTTCTCCACCCTGTACGTAGTATATGGAGAAAGTATTGTTTTCGTACAAATTTTCGAATTTGAATTTTTAGTGGAATTATCTGTTTTGGTGCTCCCTGAACCCCAAAAAAATGTTTAGTGGAATTATCTGTGTTGGAGCTCCCTGAACCCAAAAATATTTTTAGTGGAATTATTTGTTTTGGTGCTCCCTGAACCCAAAAAAGTGTTTTCTTTGTGATGTCTGTCCGTGTGTCTGTGTGTCTGTAAGGATGTTTACAGAGCTGGAGACCATACCAACGGTCCGATTTTGATGAAATTTCGTATGTAGGTGTAGTTCTGGAATATCTCAAGGCGTTTTTTAAATTTTTTTTCAAATTTTTGATTTTTAATGGGTTTTACCCCCAAAAATAGCCAAAAAACTAGAAAAATCCAAACTTCTCAATAACGGCTCTAACGATTTTGATAAAATTTTACTTATTTGTAGCCCTTAATGTACCCTACCATAAGCAAAAAACCGCATCTTTCTAAAAATTCTCGTTTAGGTAATAATAATAACAACAGATTTTTGGGGGTTTTTGGCCAAAAAGGGAGTTGTTTAAAAAAAAAAATTAAACCTTTTTTCGTGCATCTATACAGGCCTAGTTGACATGTTTGGTGCAAATTTGTTCGAAATCGATCGAACAGTTTAAATAATAATAATAATATAATATGGATGTGTGTTACATGCATCTAATATTTTCCATGGTAACATTTTCCTACTTTTGCAGTTCTAAAGAACCACCTCCTATGCTACTCTTGGGAAGGTATAATGTTTCAACTGGGAGAAAGTATGTGGCAGTTATCTGGTACCGTTTATTATCTTTAATTTAATAACAGTGTTGCAAAATACTGCTAAAGTAAAATTTTACGAAACGGGACTCCTTGATACAAAACGTCAACAATTACGTGTAAACAGTATCACAGACTAGTCTGTGACAGTATCAACCACAATTCATTCAACCTTGACTCTCGTACAAAACCATGAAACACGCTCCCAATTCCATCACCGTCCGGCAGTCGCCGGCCTGAATCTTTCCGCACCCTGTACACGGCAAATTAATAGAACAAAACGTAATGAAGCGATATCAATTTGACTCCAGCAAAGTTTGCATACAAATGGCGTTGGTTAGCGTTGACCTTGGAGATAGTCCTAGTTTAGCCGGCCAATTAACTTAAGCCTGGGCGATCGGCCAACGCGTGACGTCACTTTGTCTACCTTAGGAGACTCCGACTACCTGAAACCCGAGCTTCGACCCCGAAATAGAAGTTTAATAACTTTTCTGTCGGGCCCGATAAATTCCGTTAATTTCATTGTTTGTGAAAGCGTCTACGATTGGAAAAACCCTCGACGCTGTCTGTGCCCAGACCTTTTGAAATATTATGACGTTATGAAATGATCCGAGGAAATTAAGTTGTGCGTTTTCACTCGTAAACAGAGAAAACGTAAACAAGCTGTTTTATTGTTTTTATGGGTGAATATAGCGAAACTGCACTGATTTGAAAATTCTTTTAAATTGAGGACTGACTACCTACCAGATGTCTTAAAAGTCCCATCCTCCCCCTTTGACTTTTGTGTTTGTTGAAACAAACATATATCCTTTGGGGAACGACACTAACTTAGCCCAAAGTATCTTTTGAAGCAATCGGAAATTTTGAGTGTCCCCTAAAAATGGGGGATTTTGGGGGCAACTCAAAATTTTTAAGTGGGAAGTATGGTCATGCGATACCTCATTTTAAAGGTCTATTTAATACTAGGAAAATGACATAAAGTAAATAAAAATCGGACCACCCAAAACAAAATGGCGGCCCTAAACGTGTTGAAATAAATCGACATAAAGTTGCTAATATCTCGAAAAGGAAGACTTTTTAGAAACAAATTCAAGAAACAAAAAATGTTTAAGTCGACTCGTACATCTAAGAAAATTTTGTAAAAAAATGAAATTTACGAAATCGATTTGAAAGCAATATTTTAGGTCAAGCACTTTGAAATAAACTTTTTTGTCTCTTGAAATTTTTCCTAAAAAACTCTTCCTTTTCGAGATATTAGCAGCTTTATTTCGATTTACCTATGTCAACACGTTTAGGGCCGCCATTTTGTTTTGGGTGGACCGATTTTTATTTACTTTATGTCATTTTCCTAGTATTAAATAAACCTTTAAAATGAGGTAACGCATGACCATACTTCCCACTTAAAAATTTTGAGTTGCCCCCAAAATCCCTCATTTTTAGGGGACACTCAAAATTTCCGATTGCTTCAAAATATAGTTTGGGCTAAGTTAGTATCGTTCCCCAAAGGATATTTGTTTGTATTAACAAACACAAAAGTTAAAGGGGGAGGGTGGGAATTTTAAGACACCTGGTATATTACTACTAGGGTGAGCCACGATGGCCGTGGTTGTTAAGGCGTCAATGCTTTATCAATCGCCATGGCAACCATCAATGGAAAAGTTCCGGGTTCAATTCCCATTGACCCCGAATAATTTTCTAAATGGTTTCTTAACAGACATCGTTGGCTGTGGTTCGGATTCCACGTAAAACTGTAGGTCCCGTCTTCGTTAGCCTTAAGTGCAAAACAGCAGGACGTTAAACAAACAAAAAAAAAAAATACGACTAGGGGCTTCGAGTTACCTACCCCGGTGGCGTAGCCAGTGCAAACAGATGATTGTATACTATATTTTCTCGGAAATGACGCCTAAGCGGTGAACTATGCATAGTTATAGTTGTGGACAACCTAACTCTGAACCAGGAAAAGGTTATGGTCCACAGCCTACCCTAATTAGTGACGCTTTTCTGCACAAGTACTCGGTGCCTAATACCAAAAATTCAGTTAAATTATCGTCCAAAATTATTAAAAACCATTATCATATTACGTTTTGTATTTAAATTTCGATTATTTTCATACTAAATTTGATGTAAATCAGCGAATTTTGACCAACTTTTACCAACTTGTAGTTTTTCTTTTTAAAACTAACTTTGAATGAACGGTAGAACTAAAATACAATTCATATAAAAACGTGAGCATATGGAGGGACAAAAAATACTCTATGTATGATTGTAACAATTGTTTATTGCATCATGACCATACATTAAAAAAATTTCAAACTTAATAACTGAAAACCGTAAATTTTAACGAAAAAATGTCGACACCTTTTTTGTAGTCCTTTTGATTCCCTATCGGACGGTGTAACTGTAAAAACAATCGGATGAAAAATAATAGTTAAGTTATTAATTGGTTTTGTTCAACAGCCGCCATTTTGAAACGCATGGTTGGATTTAATTACTTTGTTTTTAGTTATATCATTGTTAGGTTAAACTTCATGCCAAGTTTGAACTCAATCAGTCAAACCGTTCTCTAGATTTCAATTATTTTGTACAAAAAACAAAATGGCGGATATCTGGAGAACAAAGCTTTTCAGGCCTATACTTATATAAACTTTTTTCTTATTTTGACCCATAGAACTATTCCCCGAAGTTTGATCCCGTAATTACTGGACACCCTGTACATTCCTAAAATATAATTATGGTAAATACAAATAAAACATGATATAAGACAATCTAATTCTCGCTCAAGAACATTAACTTTTTTGTCGCTATGTATTATTTTGTATTTATTGTAGGCCTATATTAAATTAAGTTACATAGCATATTAATTATGTTTTAAAATTTTCCCTGAAACAGGCGATTTGTTCTGGTCATCAAGCAGTACAAAACTATTACAATCATACATAGAGTATTTTTTATCCCTCCATATGCTCACGTTTTTATATGAATTGTATTTTAGTTCCACTGTTCATTCAAAGTTAGTTTTAAAAAGAAAAACTAAAAGTTGGTAAAAGTTGGTCAAAATTGGCCGATTTACATCAAATTTAGTATAAAAATAATCCAAATTTAAATACAGCACATAATATGATAATGGTTTTTAATAATTTTTGACAATAATTTAACTGACTTTTTGGTATTAGGCACCTAGTACTCGTTTCCATTGAGTGCAGCCAAGCGTCACTAATTAGGGTCGGCTGGGCAGAAGACCATAACCTTTTCCTGGTTCAGATTTGGTTGTCCGCAACTATATATAATGTAACACAGAGATCGAAATAGACTCCACCATTCCTAATTATAATTCAAATTGCGACATGCTTTGTAATTTCACCATTAATATTGAAGTAATCAACATTTCAAACAAATGTGGATATTACCAACTGAAGGAAATCTATTGTCTTCTTCTATATATATAAAAGCCAAAACCCACTGACTCACTCATCACGATTTCTCAAAAACTACCGAACGGATTGGAATGAAATTTGGTATGTAGCTTCCTCTAGGGCCATAGGTGCTCACTAAGAAAGGGTTTGAAAAAATTCGAAATTTTAATGGGGGTTTGGGGGATCAAAGTTATTAAATCACGATTTCTTCAAAACTACCGAACGGATTTGAATGAAATTTGATATGTAGCTCCCTCTAGAGCCATAGGTGCTCACTAAGAAAGGGTTTAAAAAAATTGGAAATTTTAGGGGGGGTTTGTGGGGATCAAAGTTATTAAATCACGATTTCTCCAAAATTACCAAATAGATTGGAATGAAATTTGGTATGTAGCTTCCTCTAGAGCCATAGGTGCTCACTAAGAAATTGTTTTAAAAATTGGAAATTTTAGGGTGGTTTGGGGGGTAAAAATTACTAAATCACGATTTCTCCAAAATTACCAAACAGATTGGAATGAAATTTAGTATGTAGCTTCCTCTAGGGCCATAGGCGCTCACTAAGAAAGGGTTTGAAAAAATTCGAAATTTTAAAGGGGGTTTGGGGGATCAAAGTTATTAAATCACGATTTCTTCAAAACTACCGAACGGATTGGATTGAAATTTGGTATGTAGCTTCCTCTAGGGCCATAAGTGTTCACTAAAAAAGGGTTTAAAAAATTGGAAATTTTAGGGGGTTTGGGGGGTAAAAATGACTAAATCACGATTTCTCCAAAATTACCGAACAGATTGGGATGAAATTTGGTATGTAGCTTCCTCTAGGGCCATAGGTACTACCTAAGAAAGGTTTTCAAAAAATTCGAATTTTTAGGGAGGTTTGGGGTGTCAAATTTACTAAATCAAGATTTCTCAAAAACTACTGAACGGATTAGAACGAAATTTGGTATGTAGCTTCCTCTAGGGCCATAGGTGCTCACTAAGAAAGGGTTTTAAAAAATTCGGGGGGGGGGGGCATAACCAAAATAATTATGCAATAGCGAAGCATTGTCGGGTCAGCTAGTATATTTATAAAATCCAAATGCCACTCACTGACTCACTCATCACGAAATCTCAAAAACCACCGAACGGATTGGAATGACATTTGGTATTTAGCTTCCTCTAGGGCCCTAGGTGCTCGCTAAGAAAGGTTTTAAAAAAGTTCGACATGTTAGGGAGGGTTTGGGGGGGTCAAAGTTCTACTAATATATTTCGTTCACGCAGGAATCTATTCAATGTCTTCACGAGTAGACCAATTTCAAAAACAGTTGGTTGAAACCCTAAAACATATAACTTAATTTTGAAAATTCGTTCAACTCACGTCAGCGGTTCAGCTGCGTGGTCGAATTATTTGAATTGCGCGTAATGGTAATAGTCAATATTTAACCGATATTTCTTTCATTCGTTTATTCATGTCTGCCAGTGAAGCTGCGCTAGATCGGATAGTAGGTCTTTAGTAAAAAGTCAGAAAGTAGTCTAGCTTTAGACTCGACACAACTGTTAAGTTATACTCTTATATTTCTTGATTGTCGATTACAGTACTAAACGGTGAAGTCCTAATCACATGTTCAGTTTCGTTTAAGCCAATTCAAGACATGTTCAATGTTTATCTAGCATCAGCTGATTCACGGCTTGTTTCTGTGTCAAACGGATAACGACAACTTTGCGGAAGTAAATAATTCAGCGATTGCGCAATTCAAGGCGAGTTCAAGGCGCTAATCAGCTGTTAATGAATCAGATGTTGTTTTACATTCCCGTTGCAATTGTTTCTTACACGCCGAGTGTCCATGCGAAAATGCAAGAACCGTTTTCTTCGTTCGATACGCTCTAATTTTTTGAAAAGATCCTTAAGGCTCTTCTTTACCTTGAAGAAAACTCCCGAGTGTACAGTATGATTTCAATGCAAAAGGCATGACTCAAGCCGCAAAATCGTTGAAACATGCATTCGTTATACCGTGTTTCGGATTCTATTTATAAATTAAGTACCTGGAGACCGAGCTAAAGCTCGATTATAAGCAGGGCTATGATTTCAATAATAAATATTGGATTATTGAGTTTTGAGGTTAGGCCTATAACATTAAACAACTAAATAAAGGGTATATACAACATTAGGCTTACCTGTAATAAAAATACAGTTTAAAGGATTAACCACAATCTCAACGCTATGCCTCAGAAATAAGTCAGGCCTAAATTAAAGTATTATTTCAATATCGATTTATTCCTAGGGCCTAGTTCGCTCACGTCAATAACTACTATTATTGCAAATTTCTGTGAACATCGTTTAGGTTAGGCCTATAACATTAAACAACTAAATAAAGGGTATGTTTATTATGTATTCGTTGCCATGGTAACTATAAATAGATACAACATTAGGCTTATCTCTAATAAAATATACAGTTTAAAAGAAAGCAGATGATTATTGTAATGGCATTGAAAACATTTGCATCAGCTGTGCTTTGTATTGTTTAAAATGGACAAATTTCACTTTTTAATTTAATAAAAAGACGTAGAAAACGAATTTTCCCAGACTGGTGACCATTTCCAATCGATTTCTCGTGGCCAAAAGCCTAATATAAAATCAAAACTCCTTAGACGGAGATTCCAGATCCATTTAGCAGACAAACAATTATCTCTCGCTTTAGAAGATAAGATAATCTGGGAAACTACTTTAAGTTATAAAGAAGGCTTTATATTTTTTACGTGTTAGCTTAAAATATGGAAATTATTGCTTAAAACTCACAAAAAATGCGTTAAAAATAATCGATTTTTACTCATTTAAACTGTCGATTAAAAGGAGTTCTCGGCGATTTCTTTCAATTATGAGATATAAGACAAAAGCACAAAACCTTTAAGAACAATTTAAGATGTTTCACAACATTTTAGGTTGAAAAACGGCGTCCGAAACACGGTAGTACGAAGTGCATATTTTTGCTGTTTTACGCAATGTATAGAAGACCCTTAAGAAATCAACTCCTATAAAAGCGAGTGTATGTCCGTACGTACATACATACGTACGTACGTGAGTAAAATATAATATAGAAGCTGATTTCATCCATCATCTGTTCAAAACCTATTGTAGATTTAACTTTGGGGTTATGTTAACAACTACAATCATTATAATTTCTTGTGAAGTTGATTTTGTTAAATATGAGTTATAGAACTAATGTATGCTATAATAATACGTTATAAAGTGTTTGCCTTGAGATTATAAACTGTATATAAATACTACGTTTTATCATCAATATATTCGTTTATACAAATGTAAAGAAGAGATACCTATTCGTTTAACTTCGGAAATATTCGTAGGCCTACATCTTCGTATAACATATAAACATATTCGATTATTAATTTCTTCACTATAATATTAATAACTTCTAAATCATTTTTGATCTATCAATTTGAAATAAAAGCAATTAAAAGATAATATTTGTATCTTTCTTTAAGTATATAAGTACAAAATTTTAACAAATAGACCTACAGTACGCATAATTGTGGTAGGCCTTATAATTGTACACATTACCGAGTTAAAAATACACATTACACCGCGTAGTTAGGTTGGCACTTTTGCTTGACTATGTTTCTGAAATCTCGCGTCACGCAACTTTTTGCGTAGACACAAGTCAGAGCGTGGAGAGGGAATAGACGATACATAGTATATATAGACAAGTAAGCGCGTGGATAGGGAATAGACGATACATAGTATATAATAATACGTTATTATAATTATTATAATATTAATATATTATAATAAGTATGCGAAAAATAGTGACCATTATAATGTAAGCATTATTTATTTAGTGACTAATGATTTTGAGTGAGGTATTAGTGTATGCACTCTACATAGAATTCAAAGAATAATTCAATATGTAAGGGATAATAATAATAATAATTCCCTCTCCCTTTCAAGTTTTGTAAAGAAGATTGATTTTTGTCTAACTGAAGTAAGTTTAGACAAAATTTTACATTTTGTACATTTTGACAAAGTAATATTTTACATTGTTTTTACTGTAACTTATTATTACCAATGATGTAGTCATTGTTATTACTCACTTAAATATAAAATTTAGCTTCATATTACAACAATGGAGTTCATACACGTTAATGGAGTGTCCAATCCTCACAGAGTAGTTTCTTCTAGGCCAGATGGCCAATGCTTATTCTACTCTTTTTCTTTAATTGTACACGGCACTAATTCACTGGGGTTTGATGTAAGGACCAGAGTTGTTAGTCATGTTTCAAACAATTATCGCAGGTTTAAACCATATACTTTAAAAGTAACAGGATATATTTATTCAACAATAAAAGAATATATCGCGGATACGAGCAAACCGGTAACTTTTGGAACCTCCTGTGAAATTCAAGCAGCATCCGAAATATTTTTTATGAATTTCAGGTGTACAGAGATGGTTATTTGTTGTGGGAGAGTTTTGGTGAACCGATTGAGGGAGTAGGGAGGCTAAGGTTTTCGATCCTCGCTCGTTTTCCGACCTCGGCTTCGACTCGTATCGAAAAGCGTCACTTTCGGTCCTAGTGAATAAATATGCTATTTCTATGGTTCCCCCTGACTGCGAATAACAGTCCGTAGATCAGATTTTGCATATCTCTTTCCGTCTTTTAAATAATATAAAGTTAAAAAAATAAAATTTTCGAGCGTAGCGAATGAGTTTGAGTCTATTTTCTTACCATAGAAATTCATGGTTTTTAAAAGGCTTTCCAATGATATTCCACAAGATAGGGGTTGCCATTTAAAAAATTAAAGTTGCCCCCTTTATCGCCCCTCTAATATTTTTAACCCCCTTACACCAGAAAAAGTGTTATAATAGGTACGTAGAGGTTTTACGTTGATATAGCAATCCATTTAAATTACATCGAGACCTATCAGGTCTTATTTTACACTCTGTACACAGAACTGCTTGTTTTTATATTTACAATTTGTGTGCTTTCTATATACTTGATCCTGCCAAAATCGTTTGTTCGGCTGAACGAAGATGTTGTTAATGTTGCAGGAAGAGGTCCTCGCTGCTAATCCCCAGGGTTCGGCCGGAGGACGCAGGACGCTACGAATGCATGGCTATAGGAGTCATGGGAGAGACAATAGTGACGGGAGCTACTGTTACAGTAAACGGCCTCAAACCTTCCGCAGGAACGCCCAACGAAAACAGTAAGTATTGTTGTGGCATTCGAACCAGATTAGTGTTGGTCAAACCAGCTGACAATTAGGTACTAGTGTAATTACCAGTGGGCAAGGAAATTGTATACTGTCAGCAGATGACTTGAATGCATCCGAGGGGGTGCGGGAAAGAGTTCTCCCACCACAGCACTAACTAGTGGTAAGGATTGCCGTCACTATGACAACCACGCTGCTATTGGCGAGGCTTGGGGACAAGGCTGATCTAGCCAATAGCGGCCGCATTCCATACGCGTGCATTCAAGTCATCTGCTGACAGTACATATTCTGAACTGAATACTTCATCGAGTCTGAAAACGCAAATCAAAACAGTCTTTAACAAATTATTGTGGAATTTACGAGAGAAAGAAGATGCTAGTGGCACTTTCATCCATTTTTGATGGCTTTGGACTGAACTAAAGAAATGAACAATTCTCTGACACAAAATACAAACGGTGCTTGAAAACATACAAGATGAGGAGAAATTAAACCTGGAAAATGTATTCTCGTCATAGTTAACATACCCTAATTTGTTTAGCATTGGTATACTTCAATGCTTCGTATTAAGGGTCTGCTGTAGTAGCGGCCATCTTAGATTTATATCCCACAAGAGCAATGTTAAATTTCAAACAATTTACTTCGTTTATGTTTTATCATAAAATTGTTTGCGAGGTCTCATTTTAACCACAGTCACAATACGCATTTGCGTTTCAAATTTTTTTGTAATTTTTCCATTTGTCACGTAATTGACATTTTTGAAGTACCAAGTTTTTCTTTACACAATAAAAAATGTATAATAAAAAGTGAAACGCAAGCCGGATGCGCAATTTTATAAAGAATATTAAGTGTTTTTTTTTTTCAGCACTCAATTACAAAAGATGGATTTATAAAACGGTTTGAAATGAGGCAATGTGAAAGCGTTCACCTGCTAGAAATTGCACTGTTTAGATACGACTGTAGAGAAAAGCGCTTGCGTTTCGGTTGCTTTCTCCTTTACTGGAGCAGACCCTTAACACGTTCACTGCTACGCAAATTTCGTATTTCCTATGCTAGGAGCTGACCTTTTATTTTTTATATTCATAGCCTAAATGAGTAGAAATTACTTTATTTTTTATTTTTGTACCTTTCTACGTAATAATCACTAATATTTTAAAGCGTACGCACATATGCGTCCATAGCACATAGGCATAAAATTGGAGTGCGAAGCACGCAATTGATTGTGTGTTGAAAATACTCCCAACACGGGGGTTGGCGTGCGAAGCAAGCAATGCACTGTACATTGAAAAAATCCCCTATACAGGGGTTGGCGTGCAATGTACTGTGTGTCGGCCGCTTCTCATAGCGTTCAGTGTCAAGCTCATATGTGCGTCCTTAGCAGTGAACGTGTTAATAGCACGCTAGATACGCTTTTATACAGGGTGCCCCGTAAGTAAAGTATACAAAATTTTGGCAAATGGTTCTATAAAGAGAAAGTCAAGAATACAAATTTTTCCAAAAACGCTTTGTTTTAAAGATATCCACTATTAAACCATATCAAGAGAACGGTTTGACCGATTGAGTTCAAACTAGGCATGAATTGGAACCTAAAAATGATCTATTTTGAGAAGAATAAGCTATTATATAAAGGAATTCCAAAATGGAGACTGTTTGAAAATTTCAAACCTGAATTACCCCTAAAAAAGTACATTTTAACGAAAAATATTGAAGCATCTTTTTTGTAGCTCTTTTGATTCAGGGATGGTGTAATTTCCAAAACAACCGGATAAAGAATAAAATAGTTAAGCTATTGATAATAACAGCATACGTACCCACCATATTGTTGTACTGTGTTGGTGTAGGATGCCGGGTTGAACAAACCAGTTTTTAGACATAACTATTATCCTTCATCCGATTGTTTTCACAGTTACACCATCCGATAGGAAATTGAAAGGGCTATAAAAAGGTATCTTGAAATTTTTTGTTAAAAGGTTCGGTTTTGGGGAAATTCAGGTTTGAAAATTTCAAACAGCCGCCATTTTGTAACGAAATATTGGATGTAATAGAAGAAGGGACCCCTAAGGTCCCCCTCCCCCCTGAGGGTGAATAACTGCCCCAAGATAAGATTGTGCAAATCTCTTTCCGTCTTTTAAAAAATAGAGTTGGTAAATTTTCAAAAAAGTCACCCGCATATAGTCACACAAATTACGGCAAAAATATCCTTTATACTTGGATCAACGATTTGACAGTGACTAGCCTAGAGCTATATAAAGCCAAGCACGGATCAAAGCAAAGAGTTAAACTGTGTAGTCGGTGAGTTTATTTATTTTACCGGGGTTTCAACAGATAGTTTCCAGAAGTGCGGGAGGTTAAGTGGCGCCTAAAAGTTTTTCTACAGCGATAAATCTGCCTCGCTTCAAACTTTGATATTCATGCGGTGAACACTTTATTGCGAGTAATTAGCCAATTTTCTTTACCGAATATATCCATTTTACATAGAAAAACTTTGTCGCGTAATTAATCACAATTAATTATTAACAAAGTTTAAATAATCTAATTCGATCACGCAGCTGATTCGCTGACATGAGTTGATCGAAATTCCAAAATTAAGTTCATGTGTTTTAGCGCTTCAATTAAATATTTTGGTAATTGATTTTTTTTAACGTTCTGCTGTTTTGCACTTAAGGCTAATGAAGACGGGACCTACAGTTTTACGTGGAATCCGAACCACAGCCAATGATGTCTGTTAAGAAACCATTTAGAAAATTATTCGGGGTCAATGGGAATTGAACCCGGAACTTTTCCACTGATGGTTGCCATGACGATTGATAAAGCTTTGACGCCTTAACAACCACGGCCATCGTGGCTACTTGGTAATTGATCTACTCACAAAAGCACTGAATAGCTGCTTGCGTGTACGAAATATACAGTGTTCATAAAGTCCCTTTAACCCACACCCTCGTTAATTTTGTTACTGAAAATAAGTTAACAAAACTTGTTACATATCTTGTGTTCCATAACAGGACAAATTTATGGACATATCTGACCCTCTATGGTTTTGGGGGGCTATAGTCTGTATGCAGTAACTTGGCGTCTGTACCCTAAAAAGTAATACGTGTCACTAAAAAGCTTCAAGTTAGAACATTTTATGAAATAAATAATGCATGCTAAACAATTCTGTTGTTTATATTTAATTTCTTGCAAAGTTAAATATGAGTGAAGTAATGAATAAATATGTTCTAACATAAATGGATTTTACAAACGTAATAACGTCGTGTTTGGTATCATTTATCTTATTTTTTTCCGAACTCTATAAATATCCTTACAAAAATTTGAAATTGTGAGTCACAAAAAAAAAGTATAATAGTGCAGTGGTTAACCCAGTAGGTGACTAATTATTGAAACAGAGGTGTGAAAAAGGGAGTGAGAGGGGACGGGAAGGGTCTGTAGCAGGTAACAGTATACAGACTATAGGAGATCAAAGGGGGTTAAAAATGTCAAATGTAAAGGTAGGTCGTGTAATGCACCATTGAAAAGCTTATTAACAGAGAAACACAATGGCGCCAACCAGAGGTTTTAATATCCTTTTTCGTTTCGAAATAATGGACAATCAAAGTTCTGGAAAATAACATACAACCTACTTATTCCTAATATTAACAAATTAATAACCTGCTTTGATGCTATGGTAACAATGTAATTTTCAGAACTTTGATTGTCCATTACTTTGAAACGAAGCAAGATACTAAGCTCTAGTTTGCGCCATTGTGTTTCTCTTTTAATAAGCTTTTCAATGGTGTATTACATGACCTACCTTTACATTTAACATTTTTAACCCCATTTGATCTCCTAAGCCCCCCAAAACCATAAAAGGCCAGATAGGTCCATAAATTTGTCCAGTTACGCAACACAAGATAAAGGATGTCCCACGAAGAAACAGAGAAACTCTCAGGACTTGTTCTTCAGGTGGAAATAACAAAAAAAGTACATATAAACATAGGACCGAAAACTGTTCGTTTCCCAGATATCCGCCATTTTGTTTTTTGTGCAAAATAATTCATATCTAGAGAACGGTTTGACTGATTGAGTTCAAACTTGGCATGAAGCTTAACCTAACAATGATATATCTCAAGAAAAATAATCGATGCTATCAAATCATGCGTTTCAAAATGGCGGCTGTTTGTAAATTTCAAACCCATATAACTCAAAAACCGTACATTTTAACGAAAAATGTCAAGATACCTTTTTTGTAGCCCTTTTGATTCCCTATCGGGTGGGAAGGATAAGGGTGGTGTTTGATTGTCAAAACAATCGGATGAAGGATAATAGCTAAGTTAAAGGTAATGACAGCAAATGTACATACAATATTGCTGTGTTTACTGTGTTGGTATAGTATGCCGGGTTGAACAAACCAATTATTACACATAACTTAACTATTATCCTTCATCCAATTGTTTTGACAGTTACACCGCCCGATAGAGAATCAAAAGGGCTACAAAAAATGTGTCTTGACATTTTTCATTAAAATGTGCGGTTTTTGAGTTATTTAGGTTTGAAATTTTCAAACAGCCGCCATTTTTAAACGCAAGATTCGATAGTATTGATTATTTTTTTGGAGATATATCATTATTAGGATAAGCCTCATGCCAAGTTTGAACTCAATAAGTTATACCGTTCTCTAGATATGAATTATTTTGCAAAAAAAAAACAAAATGGCGGATATCTGGGAAACGAAAAGTTTTCGGTCCTACGTTTATATGAACTTTTTTTGTTATTTTCACCTGAAGAACAAGTCCTGAGAGTTTCTCCGTTTCTTTATGGGACACCCTGTATATAAAAAGTTTTGTTAACTTATTTTCAGTAACAAAAGTAACGAGGGAAGGGGTTTAAAGGGACTTTTTGAACACTTTGTATATTTCGTACAAGCAAGCAGCTATTCAGTGTTTTTTTGAGTAGATCAATTACCAAAATATTTAATTGAAAACCTAAAACATATAAACTTAATTTTGGAATCGATACCCCACAAGACCGAACTAAACAATATTAATTTTTGGTTTAGACAAACATTTTCCCATCAAAAATTAAAAGTACAGTAAAGTACCGCCTCTTTTCAGATTTTTGGGATAGGATGCTTTCCAACTACGTCAAATTTCATCGTTATTCCTTCATCCGTTCTCGAGAAAAGGCACGGCGACAAATTCACCACCGATCCTATTTCCCAAAATGCAGACGTTTCTTCAACACACACCGTTTACACAACGCCGAACGCAAGCTTTGATTTATACAGGAAGCTTTGTCGTTCTTAAAACATAACTCTTCCATTATAACCGATAACAATAGAATTTGTGGGAAATTTCCAGCCGGCACGTTGGTAATTACTAATGTGAAATCGCAAGGAGACACAATGCAGCCAACCTTAACATATTGTACGGTTAAGTGAAATCCAAATTGGTTTCTTAGTTTGCAGGATTGAACTAAGTTTATTTACAGTTTTTTTTTTAAGTAGCCTAACCGTTTTGGTGTGGCAACAAATTAGCCTATATTTACAGCTTTATTAGCGAATTTCCATAGGAAAAATGAGCTGTTGCAGTGGCCCTTATGGTAACACCCAAGATCGGGAGTAGCAAATGAGCACCGATCATGGACCCCAGAACACGTTTTGGTGTGTCATTAAAAATCATATGTATATATGTGTTCGCACTCTAGCGGCCGCATTTTAAAGTCCGATTTGGTACACATGTTGGCTGTCTATGTCGCTCGAACGAGTTCGTTAGCGAAAAAAATCAGCGAAGCAAGCAATGCTTTGTTTGTTGAAGATACTCCCAATATTCGGAATGGCGTGCGAAGCACGCGATGCTTTGTGCGTTGAAGATACTCCCAAGATACTGCGTGGTCGAATTATTTTTTTATTTCTTCACAGATACTTTAAAACTGGCCATTGAAATATATTACATCATATATTATTAAACGTGTATTTATTATAATTAATTTCCTTAGTAAATTACAATTCCATCGTGTTTTTTTTTTTTAATAGTTTGAAGCGAAACGTGTATTTCCAATCATAATTTCACCTTTTACCTCCAGTAGAACCTGGGTACTAACTTGATTTGTAAGTGATCATTGTACCAAATTCATTAATGTATTTAAAACGATTGCAGGTAATATTTCTAGTCTAATGACATAATTACTTCTTTTTACTACTAGTTTGTAACTTTAATGGAAACATCCTCGGAGGATATATTGTCAGCTTCAATTTTCAATTGAACACATTTTATGTTCGACTCACCGTTTTCGAAATAAGCGAAAACCCGAAAAAGGGAACCTTTCCAAAAGTTTTTTCTAAAAATATAAATGTAGGATGTTATTCTGCTCATTTTGTTTTTTTACGCGACCTTATAGCTAACTCGGTTCCCCCAAAATCGATCAAAACGTAAAATACCATAAAAGTAACCGGTTCGACGCCGAGTGGTACAAACTCGCGAAGACACTAGGCGCAAACAAATTCTACTAATATATTGCGTACACACGGACAGCTGTTCAACGCCTTCGTCCGTAGACCCATTTCAAAAATTGTCGGTTGAAACCTTAAAACATAAGCAAATAAACTTAATTTTGGAAATTTGCTCAACTCTCGTCAGCGGTCCAGCTGCGTGGTCGAATTATTATAATAAAGGTGCAGAATTAATTATAACATCAAAGCTAAGACGGTAAACACAGTTAAATGTACATTCATTGTAAATACATCCAATAAACATAAAATGTTGGTTCATCAGTCTAGGCCTAACCTAAAATTATTGTGTGTGTGTTTAATTTATTTTACCTGCCTTACGGCAACATATCTTTTGTTTGAATGCTGTAATTACCTTCGTTCCTCACGTTGTCCCACGACTGCCCACATTTTATTTTTGTTGCCAAAACGCGTGTTTGAGCAGACTTTGAGGCGCACGTACGCTAAAACTATTCATTTTACAAAATAAATATTACGACATAAATTATAGGAAATGTTCTCTAGTAATAGTAGTTTACGCAACGATTGTATTATGAAGGCCTTTAAGCCACGAGTGAGATGTAAGTTGGAACACGAGCGAAGCGAGTGTTCTAAATATCTCACGAGTGGCTAAAAGGCTGAATACAATCGTTGCGTACACTACTTTATCTACGACCAAAAATATACAGGCTATTTGATGTTTGATGTTGATTGTAGATTTAATCATTGAATAAATACACCAAAGCGAACTAGGTTTCTTATCTTGGGCCAATTCCTCAAAATACGCAATGAAAACATTCTCGGAAAACGAACTAACACCATTTCTAGTTTTCCACTCCATAAACTGGTTATAAACCTTTTCATAACGAAATTTAGATTTTTCTGGCAACAAATTGTTCAGAGCCGAATTTGCTTTTGTATTAATTTCCTCTGGAGTTAAACAAAATTCATCACTATCACTCATGTTTGCGGAATGCGTCAACTCACGTTTGAGGTTAGTTACAATAACACACTAACATCCGGAACGTATGGGTACAATCAGCTGATGTACGAATAGCGTTATTTTTATTACAACTCTACTTCCGTCAAATGACGAGCTCTCATTGGTCTAGAGCCTATTATGTAAAATGACTCCTGTTAGGTAATGATATCAGGAGTACCTTTTTGTTTGTAAAGTACCTCTTTCTGATGTTACTTGTAATAGCGTTATTGGTGTTTATTGCAATGGTCGTAGATAAAATTTATTACATAACCATTTTCATCGTAAAATGAGCCGGAAAGGAGATATTGTCAGAGAAGCTGTTTTTGGGCGTCATTTTTCCAATATGGCGGAGCTAGCGGCATAGTGCGAGGTGGCAAAGTGTAAATTCGAAAAGAGCAAGTCGAAATCTATAAAATCACCAATTTTAAAAACTACCGGGAAACTTTCCAGATGAAACTATCGAAGCACGTAGTACAATTAGGCGATGTATTGTAAATAAACCTGATGAAAGTAACGATAAAATTGTCTCATCCCGTTTCATACGACCTCTACTACAGTCTGCATGAATAAAAGACCCCCGAAACCGAACTGTTTCAACAAAGGCAGCCTGAAGGCAATTCTATTTCCAACGGTCTAAACAGTGTTTTCGGCCTAGAGACTAAACAGCCTCCTCGAATAGATTTATTAATTTATAGATTATACTACTGACTTTTTATATCAACGTGTCGGGCGTGTGTGATAAAAATAAATAATAAAAGCGTTCCTCTTGCGTCACTAGTGACGTCAAATGCCAACGGACAGACATTGTTGTTGGCCGTCTTCATTCAAGCCTACGGCCCGACGCAACGTGGGCTTATATGTAACGCGACAATGCGGGGAAATTGTCTGTCTGGGTGCTTATATAATGTGGGCCGCTATTTTGGCACCTCTGAAAGTGGACCTTGGTAGTGTGTCGCTTCAAATCGTGCGACCGTTTAACTCTGCCTCGGCCGGTAGCTTTTAAATTGATTATTTTACGGATAACTTAAAATGAGAGAACTTTTTTAAGGTCCAAAATCTGTTTAAACCTTCAAATATGACCACCAATTACCAATATGGCTTTCGACATTTTTACTTTCTCCACCCTATACGTAGTATATGGAGAAAGTATTGTTTTCGTCCAAATTTTCGAATTTGAATTTTTAGTGGAATTATCTGTTTTGGTGCTCCCTGAACCCAAAAATATTTTTAGTGGAACTTTTAGTTTTGGTGCTCCCTGAACCCAAACAAGTGGTTTTTTGGTGTAGTCTGTCCGTATGTCCGTGTGTCTGTAAGAATGTGTACAGAACTGGAGACCATACCAACTGTCCGATTTTGATGAAATTTGGTATGTAGGTGTAGTTCTGGAATATCTCCAGGCGTTTTTTCATTTTTTCAAATTTTTGATTTTAAAGGGGTTTTACCCTCCAAAAATCGCAAAAAACCGAGAAAAATAAAAATTTCTCAAAAACGGAACTAACGATTTTGATAAAATTTGGCTTATTTGTAGACCTTAATGTACCCTACTATATACAAAAAACCGCATTTTTCTAAAAATTCTCGTTTAGATAATAATAATAATAATAATAATAACTGATTTTTGGGTTTTTTGGCCAAATAGGGGGTTGTTTTTCAAAATTGGTCAAAACCTTTTTTCGTGCATGTATACATGCCTAATTGACATGTTTGGTGCAAATTTGTTCGAAATCGATCGAATAGTTTAAATAATAATAATAATAATATTATTATAATATAATATGGATGTGTGTTACATGCATCTAATATTTTCCATGGTATGTCCTACTTTTGCAATTCTAAATAACCACCTCCTATACGCACGAAAAAGGTTTTGAACATTTTTGAAAAACAACCCCCTTAGCTTTTAAGGGGCTCCGGAGCACCTAAAAAATTTTTTTTTTCATTTTTTTGTTTTTTTATTGCTTGTTATTGCCCTTTTATTTAGCTTTAAAACAAGCCTAAATTTATTATTATATCTCAACTCTAAGTGGGTAAAAATACGTTTTTTGGTTCGTATGTCACATGAGAATAAGACAAATTTTGTATCATATTCTTAATAATTTTATATAATTTATCCAATTTGAAAATAATTAAAATTGCCGCCTATGGTGGGAATTTTCATTTTGGAAGGGATATTTAGCTTTTTCTGTAGTGCCAAACCTGATTATACAGTCTTTGTTGATATTCAGATGATGACAACCCTGCATATGGGGTTGGTATGTACTAAATATGTAAGTAAAGCTTTAAACGAGTTTTCCGGAAATCATATATTTGATTCACAAAAGGAACATTTTATAAAAATCTATCAAACATATTGATCTGAAATTTTCAGGGGTTGTTTAATGGAGTATACTACAGGTTTTAACGAGAGCATTTTGTAATATAAGTGCTAATTTCTAAGTTATGACTGAGAAATACGACAAAAACTAGTCAAAATTCTATTAATTTATAAAAATAATGACAAAATTTATTCAAATGCTTGTATTGCAAAGCCCTCGCGTTAAATTTTGTATTTAGGTAGTACTAACACACTGATAAAATTTTACAATTTTGATCCAGTAGTTTCTGAGAAAATGTTCCTTAAATATTGTATTTTTAACATTGCCGAGATAGGGCGCTCTGGAGCCCCTTAATCAGTTATTATTATTACCTAAACGAGAATTTTTAGAAAGATGGGATTTTTTTGCATATGGTATGGTTCATTAAGGGCTACAAATATGCCAAATTTTATCAAAATCTTTAGAGCCGTTTTTGAGAAATTTGGATTTTTTAAATTTTTTAGCCATTTGGGGGGAGGGGGTAAAACCCCTTAAAAATCAAAAATTTGAAAAAATTAAAATAACGCCTGGAGATATTACAGAACTACTGAACCTAGATACCAAATTTCATAAAAATCGGACAGTTGGTATGGTCTCCAGCTCTGTACATATCCTAACAGAAAATACTTTTTTGGGTTCAGAGAGAACAAATAATTCCACTAAAAATATTTTTCGGTTCAGGGAGCACCAACACAGATAATTCCACTAAACAATTTTTTGGGGTTCAGGAAGCACCAAAACAGATAGTTCCACTAAAAATTCAAATTCGAAAATGTGGACGAAAACAATACTTTCTCCATATACTACGTACAGTATAAGGGGTGAGAAAGTAAAAATAGGTCCGGAAAGGCTTTGTTTTTAAATTATCCGCTATTTTGTTTTTTTTAACACATGTAACATCTTCTATAGACCTAATAATATTATAAAGAGGAAAACATTGTTTTGCTACACTATCCCTGAGTAACATGGAGCTATAATTCATTTTTATAAAATCATTTTTTATTTCAATACTTGTAAATTTAGTCGGAAAAATTCTTAGGTTAGGCCTAGACTGTGAACCAACACATATTTCTTGAATGTATTTACATTCATTACCATAGGAACCAATTGAATAAAATAACAGATAAAAAGCTGTTTGCTCTAATAATTTCCAGTATCAGCTGATTTCAAACTTTGACGCAATTACTTGTATTTCTAACTTTTAGGTTAGGTTTTTATTAAAGTGTAGACGTGAGCCTTGCTGTTCCTTTTAACTTCTATTATAACTGCTGTTATAAAATATACGAAATAATTTGATTTGAACATTTAACATTATTTACCATCTTTTATAGCTTTGGGATTATTATTAATCCTACACCTTTATTATAAAGAAAACATAACATGATTATGCGTATAGAAGGTTCCAACGAGGTTGGCGTGCGGAGCACGCAGGGGTTTCCAATAGTTGGAAATAAAAAAGATATTGAGCTCAAACTTTGTACACATATTTGTTGCCTAATTTTGTTGATCCCTGAACGAAAAAGCAGATCGTTCTTTTGAATATTTTCAAAATGTCAGCTGTTTAAAATTTTTAATGTCAAATATCTCAAAAACCGCTAATTTAACAAAAACATTACAAAAGTCCAAAAATTTACTTTGTTAATGACAAACACATAAAGTTTTTATTTTTCTGCAGCTCATAGGATAACAGAGATATTGGCAAAAAACGGAAAAATAGGCTTTCATCTTCAAAGCCCCTTGTGTCATACATTTTTCGTTTTGTATGGAGTATTTTCAAAATTAAATTTTGGGTTTCTATACGTAATATCAAACTAACACTTTATTAAAATCGACTTAGCTGTTTTTTAAAAGTGTATTTTTGAAAGTTAACCTAAAATTGTAATTTACATTGTCTGTACATCAGGGCTTATATGGCGTACGTCTGATATCTTTACGAAGTCTCTTCTTATTAAGGACCTGAGCCAGTATGTGGGACAGTCAGAGAGTAGGTACAACGATTGTATCTCTCTCGTCTAAAGAACATACTAGGCTTTGGCAAATACTTGCGAGAGTTGACCTGGTAAATAAGTACCTAAAATGTCCAAATCCTAACCCCACTAAGTCCACTTTCCTCCTTAACAGAAAGTATTAGGAAGGCTCTATACTTCATCACTGGTCAAGACTTGTTCAGAAAACATTTACGCAAAGTAGGACATTTCAATGAAAACCCCAAATAACGGTTTCGCAGTTGACACTGCAGAGCACATCACACTTTAAATGTAGTTTAGTGGTGAAGATCTTAGGGGTCGCAGGAAATCCTGAACTATACCTACAGGTGCGATACCCAAGGAGTAAAAATAAGCCTAATTGGCTTCGGCTGTATCCGTTAAACGAGTATTTTCAACGGACATCAGAAAATCTATGACAACGAAAAAACAGACTCTCTCCTTGCAATAAAGAGAGATCAGATCCTTTTTACGAACCGGATCCTGTACGCGGGAATAGCCCAAGGATAACTAAAACGAATGTATCTCTCTTTGGCATAAAGAAACTTACTAGGTTTTGGCAAAAACTTGCTAAACATAACCAGGTAAATAAGTTACTAAGATGTCCAAATCTCACTAAGACCACTTTCCTCCCAGGAATACTGGATGAGACCGGTTCGACAACATCTACGGAAATCGGGTCTTTTCAATGAAAATCCCAAACACGGTCTGCTGTGAAGCAGTAAAGACTGCAGAACACATCGGTCAACAGGACTTGGATCTTTTCATCAGTCTACTGGCAGCTCTCATAAGAAACACTTCTATAGTAGAGGAAAAACACAGTCCAGAGGAACATCTTAGACATTTGGTGGTACGCCTGTGCTCTAAGATGTCTCGCAGGATATCTTGTGAGAAACTTGTGCCTCTTCTCCTTGTCTTCTTGGTGAGAAGTGCCCGGAAGATCTTGCAGGAAGGTCTTTCGTGCCGCAGAAAATCTTTGATTGTACCTTCCGGGACGTTAGGTAATGGGGAGTGTACAATAACCCTGATTGGCCGAAGTGCATGGGTCCCTCCGCTCTCTCCGTAACCGAAAAAAGTGTACTGTCGGAAGATACTCTGGTAGAACCTGACAGGCTCTCATATAGCCAAGAAGAGGGTCGGGGTGTAACTGTACCAAACTGTACCGTCCGCAAAGTTTAACAAAAATCGGTCCACATGTTTGGATATAGTGTAGATTATATAATATACACTAACAATTGATCAAAAATGAAAATAGTCAACTGGAAACTACTTAATGACCCGCGGAAGAATATATATAGACTCGTAACACATGCTTTCCTCTCCATAACTCAACGCGGAACGACCACACAAATTCCTACCCTTCTCTACGGTTACTCATCACCGACCGATAAATCACCGCCACCAAACTAATCACCAGAAAATTAATGCAAATTTTGCCCAGTCTCGGCTCGCGTCCAACTGTCGCGTCCATTTAGACCAAGACCGCTTCTAACGACGCATATTTTCTCCCCTTCTTCCCCGAAAATCGTCTTTAACGGTAAAGTGCACCACGCGTCCTCCCGCGACGCAACGGGAAAGGACGCAGAAAGATCAGGGTCAAGATATAAATAGAGCATCACCGCCATTCATTAACAGTTCATCGACCCAGCTCGTCTCTTTTAGAGGACTTTAGTTTAGGTTTAACGTTTAAACGATTTTACGGTACAGTTTATGAAATGTTTAGTGAAAATAATACACACTAAAAGTATATAATCGCAATAAATAACTGAACTTTTTTCTCCATTGAATTGGCCGTCGTCCAAGGGGCTTGTCTTGGGGAGGAGTCGAAAGCAACGTAAGTTTGAAATAGTCACACGGTGACCATGTTTTTCTTAGACAAGATTTTAAACTTTTATTCTGAAACGACGAACGTAATAATCAAAGGTTGTTGGTAAAAACTTTTTTTGTTAAAATTCCATATTATAGCATTCTGGAACTGAATAAAAAACGTTCTTGTTTATTCAAACTTGTTCAAACAGCAAAGAAGAAACGTTTGTAATGATTTAACTCAAACACTATTTTTTATATTTTGATGAAACTATTTCTACTGAGATAAGCCCTGGGCGATATATAGGCTGTGTAATTATTTTATAGTGTTTTTTCCTTGCTAAAGATGAGCTACTACAGTGAACACTTATGGTGAGACCTAAGGTCGGGAGTTGTAAATGAGCACCGATCATGGTCCCTAGAACACGTTTTGGAGTGTCATTAAAAACTGTATATATGTGTTCGCACTCTGCCGGATGCATTTTAAGTCCGATTCGGTTCAAATTTGGTACACATATTGGTTGGCTAAGTCGCTCGGACGGGTTCGTTAGCCAAAAAATATCCAACAGGTGGAAGTATGTTTTTTGACCGCAAGTAACTATTTTTTGAGATTTTTCGTAGTAGAATAAACCTTGTTTGGGTTTTATCTAAAAAAAACATAAATGTAAGATATAATTCCGCACATTTTGTATTTTTACACGAGCTTATAGCTCGCACGTTTCCCAAAAACGATTAAAATGTACAACACCATAAAAGTACCATTCAAATCCGCGTGGAGGATTTACCGTGCGGGCAACGTCTTATCCGTCCGTCGAGTTTGAAGCATAGCATTCTATAATATAAGGCCGCAAGGTAATTTTTCGCTGCGAGTGAGTCGAACCTGTAGGCTTATGCGCAAAAAATTCTATTCATATATTTCGTACGCACAAAATGTCTTTTATTTAAAAATGTCGAAATCTAAATATTTCGAAATTCCCTTTTCAGTATGTTGGAAAATAATCTATAAAATATCTGTTTTAAACATTTAAAGGTGTGAATTTATTACCACTCTCCTGATTGGTCGCGAAGAAAGTTTTCTCGTCATTATGCAGCCAAGATGTCAGTAAACACTTCTCATGGCGACAGTTCCCATGGTTACGATTGTGCCAAATTCCCGCCAAGGTTGTACAGAGTCAAGTCGTTACCTGGGTTTATGTCACTGTTTCGCAGTACATCTGTCTTGAACCGACTTAAACTCAGTGCTAACAGAGCTCTAACACTACGTTAAATGCAACACCTTCAGGTTCTTGGCCAAATTGATGCCTCTAATAAAGCTGTTACTGGATGTGGCTAGTACCTTGTAAATGACGATTTGTCATTGGAACAACGTTTTGCACTACATTTCATAACTATGACCCCACTTAGACCGCCTAGAGCCTAGAGTATATCTTGTTTTACGATTCAATAAGATTGTAATGTAACGGGCAAAAGTCAAACTTGAGTACATAAAATTACAAGTATAATAATTCGACCACGCAGCTGAACCGCTGACGTGAGTTGAGTAAATTTCCAAAATTAGGTTTACAGGCCTGTTTTAGGGTTTCAACTAACAATTTGGGAAATAGATCTATTCACGACGGTGCTGGATAGCTTCAAAATGCTTCGCACGCCATTCCGCATATTGGGAGTATTTTCAATACACAATGCATTGCGTGCTTTGCACGCCATTCCGCATATTGGGAGTATCTTTAATACACAAAGCATTGCGTGCTTCGCACGCCTACCCCCGTATTGTCAGTATACTGGGAGTGTTTTCAATACACGGTGCATTGCGTGCTTCGCACGCCAACCTCATGGCAGAATCTTGCTACTCCCGATCTTGGGTCTTACCATAAGGGTCACTGTAATAGCTCATTTTTCCTACGGAATAATAATATACTACAAGTAAAAGACATTCAAACAAATTAAATTCTTAACAAGCAGTTAAACCGTAATAAATAGGCACACACTGTGTAGTGACTATTTTAATGGACTTTCACTGCTAGATGTTTTGATTTATCTTTAACGAATTAGCTAGCGTAAGCCAAAATAATAGTTATATTGTTGGTTCTGCAAATTGCACAATCGTTGCGCAATAATTAGCCAAAAAAACCTTCTATTACTAACACAATTTTTATAATTTGACCACGCGGCTGAACCGCTGATGTTGATTTAGCGAATTTCCAAAATTAAATTTATATGTTTTAGAGTTTTGACCAACAATTTGGGAAATTGGTGTACTCACGAGAACGGTCTGACCGATTGAGTTGAAACTTGTCACGCAGTTTAAACTAATATTGTTCTATTGTTGGAAAAATAAACGATTATATCCAATCATGCGTTTCTAAATGGCGGCTGTTTGACAATATCAAACCTGAATTACTCAAAAACCGTACATTTTAACAAAACATGTCAAGATACCTTTTTCGTAGCCCTTTTTGGTTTACTACCGAATGGTGTAACTGTCAAAATAATCGGATGAAAGATAATAACTTAGTTAAAGATAATGAGCAAATGTACATACAATTTTATGTGTTGGTATAGGATGCCGGGTTGCACAAACCAATTATTTCACATAACTTACCAATTATCCTTAATCGATTGTTTTGACAGTTTCACCATCCGCTAGAGAATTAAAAGGGCAACAAAAAAGGTGTTTGACAATTTTTTTTTATACACGGTTTTTGAATAATTTAGGTTTGAAATTTTCAAACAGCCGCCATTTTGAAACGTATGATTGGATAGAATCGATTATTTTCCTTGAGATATATCATTTGTAGGTTAAACGGAATGCCAAGTTTGAACTCTATTAGTCAAACCGTTCTCTAGATATGAATTATTTTCTTAAAAATACAAAATGGCGGATATCTGGAAAACAAAGAGTTTTTGGAAAACATTTTATTTTCTATTTTCTCTTTATTTTGAACCATAGAACCATTGCCCGAAATTTGGCTCTTTACTTATGGGACAACCTGTATATCGTTTTTAATGACACCCCAAAACGTGTTCTGGGGACCATGATCGTTGCTAATTTACTACTCCCAACCTCAGGTCTCGCTAAGTCACGGCAATAGCTTCTCTTTCCTATTGAAATTCGCTAAAAATACAGTAACAGTTATCGAAAACGAATGTTAACTCATACATACATGTTTGGGCCAAGAATTTAATGTTGAAACCTACTAACTACAAGGATATTCAAGAGAAAAACGACTAACTTGGCTGATGACTACCCTGCAGTCATACTATGTAGCAACATTGCATTGTGTTATATGATTTGTTACAGTGTTTATTGTTGTTTAATTCGATGTACGCTTTTCATGTTATTAGTCACGAATATATACCTAATTAATGTAATCTTATTACAAATAAGATTATAAATAAATCTGGGAAATAAAATAATTCGACCACGCTGCTGAACCGCTGACGTGAGTAGAGCAAATTTCCAAAATTAAGTTTATAGGCCTATGTTTTAGGGTTTCAACCAACAATTTGGGAAATAGGTCTATTCAAGACGGTGCTGTATAGCTGCAAAATGGTTCGCACGCCATTCCGCACTTTGGGAGAATCTTAAATACAAAAACATTGCGTGCTTCGCACGCCAACCCCCGTATTGGGAGTATCTTCAATACACAATGCATTGCGTGATTCGCACGCCATTCCGTAAAATTGAGAGTATCTTCAACACAAAAACATTACGTGCTTCGCACGCCATTCCGGGAATTTTGAGTATCTTCAACACAAAAACATTGCGTGCTTCGCACGCCAACCCTATGGTAGAATCCACCACATGGCTTTGAACCGGGTACTTCTAGGGTATTTTACGTTTTGATCAATTTCGGGTGAACCAAGCGAGCTATAAGGTCGCGTAAAAAAACAAAATGTGCAGAATAGATACTTCCGTGCATCCGATTGTTGGATTTTCTTGGCTAACGAACTCGACCAAGCGACGTAGACGACCAACATGTGTACCAAATTTGAACCAAATCGGACTTAAAATGCGGCCGCTAGAGTTCGAACACACATATATCTATATATATAAAAGCCAAAACCCACTGACTCACTGACTCACTGACTCACTCATCACGATTTCTCAAAAACTACCGAACGGATTGGAATTAAATTTGGTATGTAGCTTTCTCTAGGACCATAGGTGCTCACTAAGAAAGGGTTTGAAAAAATTAGAAATTTTATGGGGGTTGGGGGGGATCAAAGTTATTAAAAAATGACTTCTTCAAAACTACTGAACGGATTAGAATGAAATTTGGTATGTAGCTTCCTCTAGGGCCATAGGTGCTCACTAAGAAAGGGTATGAAAAATTTCGAAATTTTAGGAGGGGTTTGGGGGGATCAAAGTTACTAAAATCATAATTTCAGATCTTTTATTATTATGACAATAGTGCTTTTATTATTTAAGATCTATATATATAAAAGCCAAATACCACTCACTGACTGAACACTTAAAAAGAATACAATTACGTTAAAAAGACTGAAAATACCAACCACCACGAGCAATGCCGTACGGGTCAGCTAGTAAAGTATATAGATATGCTCTTTAATGACACCCCAAAACGTGTTCTGGGGACCATGATCGGTGCTCATTTACTACTCCCGACCTTGGGTCTCACCATAAGGGCCTCTGCAATAGCTCTCGCTAACAAGTATAGCGTATCCCGCAAGTAGTGAGCCAAACTTCGGGAACTGGATCTACGGGTCAAAATAAAGAGAAAATTAGCAATACAATATTTTTCGAAATAAACGCTTCTCGTTCCAGATATCCGCAATTTTGTTTCTTTTACAAAATAATTCATATCTAGAAAAAAAGTGACCGATTGAGTTCAAACTTACTATTTAGTATAACCTAACAATGATAAATTTTACGAAAAATACGCGATTATATCCAATCATGTGTTTCAAAATTGCGGGTTTAATAGTTGCAAACCCAAAAACCTTAAGTTTCAACAAGAAATGTCAAGACACCCGTTTTTGCAGCCCTTTCAATTCCCTATCGGATGTTGTAACTATCAAAACAATCGGATGAAGGCTAATAGTTAAGCTACGGATAATAACAGCATACGTAGGCCTACCCAACATGTTGTGTTTACTGTGTGGGCTAGGATGCCGGGTTGAACAAACCAATTAATTAGACATAGGCCTAACTTAAATTATCTTGCATGCGATTGTTTTGACAATTACACCATACGATAGAGAATTCAAAGGGCTGCAAAAAAGGTATCTTGAATTTGTTTTAAATTTAGGCCTACTATTTTTTTTATAATTCAGGTTTGTAATTTTTAAACAGGCGCTATTTTGAAATGCGGGACAAACAGATCTTTGTTAGGTTAAACTTATTGCTAAGCTTAAACTAAATTGGTTAATCAGTTTTTTAGATATACATTATTTTGTAAATGAAACCAAATGGCGGATATACGGAAAACGAAGCGTTTTTGGACAAAATGTATTCTAGAATTTCTCTTTATTAATTAATACCCATAGAACCCGACGTTTTGGCACTCTACTTACGTGACGCCTTGTACATTATGGGAGTTATAATTACGTTTGTTTTTTAACTTCCCCATTTTAACAGCCCACTAAAGAACTCGACAGAGATTTTCCTACTATAAATTTTACTAGGGGAAACCCCTGCGTGCTCCGTACGCCATCCCCGTTTTAACTTTCTTTGCACACGCTATGTTTTCCTGACAATAAAGGAGTAGGATAAATAACAGCCCCAAAGCTAAGACGGTAAATAATGTTAAATGTTCAAATCAAATTATTTCGTATATTTTACAACAGCAGTTACAATAAAGGTTAAAAGAACCAGCAAGGCTCAGATCTACACTTTAATAAAAAAATAATTTAAAAGTTAGAAGTACAAATAATCGCTTCAAAGTTTGAAATCAGGTGTTAATGGAAATATGAGAGCAAACAGCTGTTTTATCTGTTATTTTATTCAATTAGTTGCTATGGTAATGAATATAAATACATTCCAGAATGTGTTATTTCATCATTGTCCGACTAAATTTACAAATATTGAAATAAAAACTGTTTTTATCAAAATGAATTATAGCTTATGTTGTTACTCAGGGATAGTGTAGCTTTTTATTGGTAAACTATTTTTTCAGTCGGTTCAGTAGTTCCAGAGATTACCCCCTACATACAAACAAACAAACTTTACCTCTTTGTAATATCAGTATAGATGTACCAGTCTGGAAGAAATTTGTGCGAAATTCTGTAAATTATCGAGTCGATAAAAACGCGATACATATAAATTCTTGAACAACTATGTAGAAATTGTTTGGAAGTTGCATCACGGTGAATTATAGGCTCCAATATTTCCTCGCCCGATTCGTTTCTACAACCGAAATGTATCGCCAAGTTCTATTCAATACGGTGCAACCGTTCAACGTGGCAATACCTAATAGTAGGTTTTTACTTAAACGACATTTTTTGCAGGTATATGTTTTCTTTTCTGTGGTACTGTTCTCCATCGCGGTAGAGTGTAAGTGCATCGAGCAAAGTCCGGACCTCACCAACAACGAAACCTCTGCTAGAGTTTTATCTCGCACTGTTTGTTTAAATGCACCGATATACTCAATTACCAGAAAATCGTTCTACAACGGCGCGGCGTCAGTCTGGTCGAATTAGAATCGGAGAGGAGTTGGCTTCCGTTCAAACCGGAGATACATTAATGTCCTAAGAAGAAATATCTGTCCACCGAAAATATAATAAATGTTAAATATCCACAGCGACCAGAGCCCCGTTGATAGATCTCCGGAGTTACTATAAATTTCGTCTGCAGCCAGATCTTCGCTAATTATCGAGGCGGCAACGTTGCCGCGGTTAAATTATGCTCTGTATATTTAACCTACGGTAAGTATACAGTGTGTCGCGTAAGTAAAGTGACAAACATTGGGAAACGGTTCTATGGATCAAAACAAGGAGAAAATCAAGAATAACATTTCCCCAAAAAACGCTTAGTTTTCCAGATATCCTCCATTTTCCGACTGAGTTCAAACTTGGCATAAAGTTGCCCCTACCAATGATCTGTGTTAAAAAAAATAAGCCGTTATATACAAACAGGCGTTTCAAAATTGCGGCTGTTTGAAAATTGTAAAAATAAACTAAACAAAAACCGTACATTTTAACAAAAAATTTCAAGAAACTTTTTTTTGTAGCCCTATCGGATGGGGTGTAATTGTCAAAACAATCGGATGAAGGATAATAGTTAAGTTTTGCGAAATGATTGGATGATTTTCCAAAAACACTTCGTTTTCAGATATCCGCCATATTTCCAAAATAATTCATGTCTAGATAACGGTTTAACCGATTGAGGTTCAAACTTGCCATGACGTTTAACCTAACAATGAACTGTTTTAAGAAAATTAAGCCATTATATTCATTCAGGTGTTTCAAAATGGCGGCTGTTTGAAAATTTCAAACCTAAATTACCCAAAAACCGTACATTTTAACAAAAAATGTAAAAGGTACCTTTCTTCTAGCCTTTCTAATTCCTTATCGGGTGGTGTAAATTTCAAAACAATAGCACGAAGGATAATATTCAATATTGTGAAATGATTGATCATTTTCCACAAAAGCTTCGTTTTCCAGATATCCGCCTTTTTCCCTTTCGAAATAATTAATATCTAAATAATGGTTTAATTGATTGAGTTCAAACTT
>JAGFPH010001288.1:127473-141343 GCA_018207615.1 Philaenus spumarius
GGGGTTATTATTAATACTACACCTTTATTATAAAGAAAACATAACATTATTATGTGCATAGAAGGTTCCAACGGGGTTGGCGTGCGGAGCACGGCCGGGTTTCCCGTAGTAACTTTAGAAAAAGGGGAAAATTGTCACAAATCAGTAGTTTTTCACTCAACACTTCCATTATGGTTGACATTTAACACTTTCAAAGTTAAATTAAAAGAGAAAACATTTTTAGCTTTTCTGGGACAGGAAAAAATTGTATTTTTACTTTTATTGTAATTAAAAGGAGAGACAGGATATCGTTAACGTACTGAAATAATAATTTTTTGGT
This sequence comes from Philaenus spumarius, assembly GCA_018207615.1. Taxonomy (NCBI): domain Eukaryota; kingdom Metazoa; phylum Arthropoda; class Insecta; order Hemiptera; family Aphrophoridae; genus Philaenus; species Philaenus spumarius. Next base: position 127,793 of record JAGFPH010001288.1, read on the forward strand.
AATTTACTAGAATACCCAACATAAATTTTATTATCTGGTTTCTTGTTTGTTTCTTTTATCAAAAACATATAACTTTAGAAAAAGGGGGAAAGTACCACAAGTCTATTTTTCCACTCAACAGTTTCAATATGGTTGCCATTTAACATTTTTAAACTTAATTCACACGGTACAAATTTTTTAGCTTTTCTGGAAGTGAACAAAATTCTATTTTAGCTTTCATTTTAATAGTAAGAGGAGCCTAGGTATCGTTAAAATACTTGAAATAATATTTTTTCTGGTAATTTACTAGAATAACCAAACACTATTGTTTTGCTTTTGTACATCCAGCTTTCACGCAGTAACTATTCCAAAATCATAATATTATAGCTTTAACTGAACCAATAACTTTATTGTGATGGAACATACGTTTTTGATGATATCTAGGCTACTTTTTGATAAAGTATTCTTATAAAAACAGAATATTAAACGACATATAGATAAATATGAAATATATTATAAAAGATATTCTGATAAAGACCACAGATAAAAGATATTCTGATAAAAACCACAGATAAAAGATATTCTTATAAAGACCACAGATAAAAGATATTCTGATAAATACCACAGATAAAAGATATTCCTGATACAGACCACAGATAAAAGATATTCTGATTCAGACCACAGATAAAAGATATTCTGATAAAGTCCACAGATAAAAAATATTTTGATATAAAGGCCACTGATAAAAAATATTTTGATATAAAGGCCACAGATAAAAGATATTCAGATAAAGTCCACAGATAAAAGACATTGTGATAAAGACCACAGATAAAAGATATTCTTCATAAATGTCTTTGAGGAAGAAGAAACGAGTTGCACATTTGTATCAAAACCGACCGTTCTGTATTGCCACGTTGAACGACTATCACACATGAAATAAACGACTACCCTTTGTCCTTCCCGCATAGAAACAACAAGATATTTCCTTAAGGTTTCTAGCAGCCATTTAAAATTGTTTCAGTTGAATTTTAGCTCTTTCAATTCTAAACAAAGTAGTATCTTTACTTCAGTTGTACATTTGAAAAGATCTTGTTGTCAGACGAGGGGTGGTCATTTATTTCCTTTGGAGTAGTCGTTCAACGTGGCAATACAGAGCAGTTGGTATAAGTTTTGACAATGGTGTACAACGTACTGCACAATTTAATACCGACTTTTTTATTCTTGCTGGAGTTAAATGCTATTGTTAAGAAAACAAACAACAATGCAGATGAACGAAAAAGGAAACTTATAGGACATACGTTTATAGAGACAGTTTGTTTCTCTCGATGTCCCGAATTTCTTCCACTGTACCGAAGGGATTGGAGGAGTCTGCGCGTGAAATCGCGTGTGTACGCTTGTCAGAAATAGCAGAGCTGATGTAATGTTGCCACGCTGTTCGCGCAATATTCTTTACTAAGATTACTGTACTTTTGAAAACTTTTGTTTTATTCAAACGGAAATATTCAACTCGTCTGTGTTGCATTGACTTTGCGTAGAACGAAGTTTCAGACTGACAATTTTACATCTCACTAAAACCAAATCAAATACATAACTTGTGTTCCACTGTCTAAGTATCGACATACACTCCCGGTCTTTGGTCCACGTTTTTCTACCTGTAATTTAGTAAAATGTATAGTACATCACAAACCCTGCATGGTTTTCTTCCGTATTTTGTAATGTCTTCTGGGCAATGTATATTTGTCAAAAGAACCTAAAGTGTTAGTGTTTGTTTGTTAACTGTTTAGGTACCAGACCGGCCCTTCTAGGGCTTAACTTATTTGTGTGAAATTAGTAGAGGTTCTTTAGAACAAAAGTAGTGTGGGTAACCTATCCTTAAAATTGAATAAAAAAAATAGGTGGTTAACCTTGTAGAGATTTGTGGTTAACCTAAAACATGCTTAAACATTTTCCTAATATTGGGTAAAAAGTTGATGGTTAACCTGAACATCGGGTAAACATTGTGAGGTTTAACTAAACACTGGGTAAAAATTGTGTACTTAACATAAAGACAGGATAAAAATTTGATTGTTCACCTACAAAACTTGGTGGTTAAAATAAACACTGGGTACAAATTTGGTGATTAACCTAAACATTGGGTAAATTTGTGTGGTTAACATAAAGACTGGTTAAAATTTTATGGTTAACCTACAAACTGGTTAAAAAATTGGTGGTTAAAATGAACACTGGGTACAAATCTGGAAGTTAACCTTAACCTAAACATTATGTGAATTTGTGGTTAAAAATTTGATGGTTAACTTACAGATTGGGTACAAAATTGGTCGTTAAACTAAACACTAATTTAGTCCAACAAAATTACCGTTTAGGGGTAAAAATTTGGTGGCCAACTTAAACATTGGGTAAACATTTGGTAATTTGCCTAAAAAATGCTTAAAAATTTGCCTAAAATTGGGTAAGAAGTTTGTGGTTAATAACATTGGGTAAAAATTGTGTGGTTAATCCAAAATTTGGGTACACATTTTGTGGTTAGCCTACAAACTGGGGAAACAGGGAAACAATTGGTGGTTAAAATAAACCCTGGGTACAAATCTGGAGGTTAACCTAAACATTGTGTGGTTAACATAATTTTTTTTAACGTCCTGCTGTTTTGCACTTTAAGGCTAATGAAGATGTGACCTACAGTTTTACGTGGAATCCGAACCACAGTCAATGATGTCTGTTAAGAAACCATTTAGAAAATTATTCGGGGTCAATGGGAATTGAACCCGGAACTTTTCATCGATGGTTGCCATGACTATTAATAAAGCTTTCACGCCTTAACAACCACGGCCATCGTGGCTTAAGGCTCGGCTCTCCACATTCAAAACTACGATATTGGGTACCAATTTCAATGTTAAATAACCAAAACATACCTGCACTATTAAGCATATTTTTGTGCTGTTTTTGTTAAAAAACGAAAGCTGTATTTTTTTTCTTAAAGTAAAATAGATTGTGGGTGTTGATTGCTAAGGATTTTTGCAATATCTCTTTTTGCAACTGAGTAAAAAATGTATAAAGTTTACTATTTTTTACTATTTATATCATATGTTTATGAAAACAATAAAACGGTTTCTGAAAATGTATTCGGCAATCAACATCCGCATATGACAGTACTTCAAAATGAAACCAAAATTTTAAATTTATTCCACGAATTAACGGAAAAAAATGACTTATTCTGTAGCATTGCTCTTATGGGAATAAGATTCAATATGGCGGGCAGGGAAGCGCCCCCTTAATGTGTGGTTAACATAAAAAAGGACTGGTTAAAAATTGTATGGTTAACCTACACATTGGGTAAAAGTTTGTGGTTAAACTAAACACTGGGTAAACATTTTTTGGTTAACCCGAACATTGAGAAAAAATTGTGCGGTAACAAAAAGAATGATTAAAAATTTGATCGTTAACCTACAAACTGAGTAAAGTATTCGGTGGTTAAAATAAACACTGGGTACAAATTTGAAGGCGAACCTACAAATTTTAAGGTTAACATAAAAAATCGGGTTATATTTTAGGGGTTAACCTTAAAATTAGGTGCAAACATTAATCTTCATCCCAAGGGTTCTAACCTAACGACCTAACGTTGTCCCAAAAATGTTAACCTAACGTCGACCTACCGTATTTGATGTGTTAACCCTAAACCGACTTGGTTCCAATCAGAGACCACTGAAATCACGTGACTTCCCCCACTCTTTTAATGCAGTGTTAACCTGTGGTGGGAGGATGTAATTTGAATAAAATACTTAAACATGGTACGCATATAGTAAATCTGCATTTTTAAATATTTGCATAGAACCATAGGTCATGAATAATAAATAGATCTTGCATCCATACGGCAGCAGTGTGGCGAAAATTAAATGTCGGGAAAATAGTGCATGATCGCGCCGCTAGGTAGCGCTAGGGAGAAATCATTGGTTGCATTGGTGTTTCACACAGCTTCCGTCGTTTCCCCAATAGATAGCGCCACTATCGTCGAATTTCCAGTGGAACGAAATATTGCATTGGATCGGAGTTCTATTAGGTTATCCAAATACAATGATAGAACTAATTGTGCTATTTTGAAACTGATGGGCCCATTCACCTAGGGCCATTGAACAGAGTTTTAGTTATAAGCGTATTATCCGCGTTTCATTGGACGCATAATAAATAGATACCTATTGAGCAGTTTTACAAGAGAACACGGTAAACTCACTTTTTTTATCGAATTGAAAAAACAACGACAAAGTTTTGAAACGAATCCGTCTTTATTTAGTTAAAACTCGACGCCAGCATCATGGGTAGGCTTTGCTATTTTAAGCCGCCGCGATCGTCAAACAATGTGTAACAGCGAAGACTTGGATTTCTTGCGGTTTCAAATGTTTTGACTGTTTAATAGCCATATGGTTATCGTTTATAGGTTGATGCATCGAGAGTGAACGTTTGTTTATTTTATTATATTACGGGCAAACTATAAATAAACTGCGGCAAATCAGAGCAACTGGCACGGCGTAAACAAAATGTACGTTTTACAACTCGAAACTGTGTGTCTGCGTGTACGCGCCTACTATACTTCAGTGTTTTGTACTCCTGTGGAATCAACTGAATGTCTCGTCGTAGTCGAAATTTACAAATGTACTATAACTTCAAAAATAATCTCCTAATTATTGTATACTAGTAAGCTCACGTGAAAAATTACAGGCAGATTGTGTAGATACACATCGGAAATACATCAATTTAAAAAAATACTATTTAAAAACAACAGACTTTATATAGGCCTACCTAATGTTGACGGAGATTTTTAACTCCGTAAATGTGTACAATTAATTATCAACTTCTATAAAAGCGAGTGAACGTCCGTGAGTAACATTTAATATAACAGCTGATTTCACCCATCACCTGTAATATTCAAACAAACCCAGATTATATTATAGTTTGAGGTTATGTTTAAAACTTCAATCATTATAATGTCTTGTGAAGTTGATTTTTTTTAAATATGAGCTAAATAACTAATGTATGCTATATTATACGTTATAATATTTGCTTTGAGGTTATAAACTATATATATATACAACCTTTTATCATCAATATATTTTTCACATACAAATTTAAAGAAAAGATACCTAACTTCGGAAACGTCCCTACATCTAAACAGCTGATTTCACCCATCATTTGTAATACACAAACCCAGTGTAGATTTTAGTTTGGGATTATGTTTAAAAACTTCAATCATTATAATTAGGCCAGTCGGTAAAGGTCAATTTAGACCAAAAGTACCAGTAATTTGCAAAACGGCTGATTTTTTTTTTAATAAGTACATTAAAGTATGTAGATTAACATAAAAAAATGTTTACCAGTCTATCAATTTCCCAAAGTCGAAAAAAAATCGATTATCATTTTTTTTTCGATTATCCTTAATATTTCGAGCTGGGATGAAGATAGAGGAAAATAAAAATACCACCGTGTAGGGGAGGTATTTTTCAACAAAAAAGGTCATATGTATTTATTTCGTCCGAGCAATGGTTTGTCTGGAAAAAATTCGATAATGCAGGTATGTATTTTGCAACAGGGGAAATCACTAAAAGGGGACATCTTATTCATATATGAAGCGTTGGCTCATTCTAAATTGGCCGAATTTTAATATATCGAATTGAAACTTGACATAGGCGTTAAAATATATATTTTAAACATTTATGCTGAGTCTCAGCTTGTTATCTTGAAAATTACCCGATCTAGAGCCACTTGACTTATTAATGGGTTTCTCGATTTTAGGAGTACCGGACCCACCAATTCATTTTAAACAGCTCCAGTTTAGAAAATTTTAAAAATATCAACCTGAAAGTTTTTTTACAAGTTAAATATATATATTCAAACAAGTTCAAGGAGTATAAACCTTTTTCATTATTTACTTTTAAAAGCACAAGTAAATTAAAAAAGTATAATTTTAGACCTTTTTAGATTTTTCATCAAAACGCTTGAGTTGATCAGCTGCAGATTAGTCATTTTTTAAAATATAGTTTTTAAAATAAGTATAGCAAAAAACAATTGTATTTTTAACTTCTGTACCAATTTTTAAATCTATATGTTCAAAAATGTCGAAAATGGAGTCGTTGAATCCAAAAGTGTTATAGTTAAAACGAGATAGGTAAAACAGAAGACTATTTTCAAGCACCTCGTTTTTAAAAATAACAAGAAAAAATCGTTCATACTTACTAAGAATATTTATACTGGTGTACTCAACTTGTAAAACAAATTTGGTGTTGATATTCCAAAAATTGACGAAACTGGAATAGATTGAAATTAGTTCGTGGGTCCGGTACTCCTAAAATCGATAATCGAAATCGACTCCTAGGTCATTTTCAAGATAACAACCTGAGACTCAGCATAAATGTTTAGAATATATATTTTAACTCCTATGTCAAGTTTCAATTCGATATATTAAAATTCGGCCAATTTAGAATGAGCCAACGCTTCATATATGAATAAGATGTCCCCTTTTAGTGATTTCCCCTGCTGCAAAATACATACCTGCATTATCGAATTTTTTCCAGACAAACCATTGCTAGGACGAAATAAATACACATGTCATTTTATGTTGAAAAATACCTCCCCTACACGGTGGTATTTTTTATGTTTCTCTATCTTCATCCCAGCTCGAAATATTAAGGATAATCGAAAAAAAAAAATTATAATCGATTTTTTTTTCGACTTTGGGAAATCTATAGACTGGTAAACTTTTTTTTTATGTTAATCTACATACTTTAATGTACTTATAAAAAAAATTCAGCCGTATTGCAAATTACTGGTAGTTGTAACCTATACCGACTGGGCTAAATGTCTTGTGAAGTTGACTTTTTTTTAAATATAAGCTAAATAACTAATGTATGCTATAATATACGTTATAATATTTGTTTTGAGGTTATAAACTATATATAAATACAACCTTTTACATCAACATATTTTTTCATACAAATTTAGAGAAAAGATACCTATTTCTTTAACTTCGGAAACGTTCCTACATCTAAACAGCTGATTTCACCCAACATCTGTAATACACAAACCCAGTGTAGATTATAGTTTGGGGTTATGTTTACAACTTCAATTGGTATAACCTTTTATCATCAATATATTTGTTTATACAAATTTAAAGAAGAGATATATTCGTTCAACTTCGAAAACATTCGTACATCTTTGTTTAACATATAAATACATTCGTTTATTAATTACTTTACTACAATATTAATAACTTCTAAATTATTCGAGCTAGCAATATGAAATAAAAAACAAATAACAGATAGTAGTTTTATCTTTCTTTAAATATATAATAACGTAGACTATGTAAATAAAAATGTTCAACAAAAAGGCCTTCAGTTTTATAATCCTTATTATTGTACACATTTACCGAGTTAAAATCGCTGTCAGCATAGTTATGTAGTCCTAGATAAGTATTCCTTAATGTTGTTTTTTAATAGTCTGTTTTTTAAATGATTTATTTCTGATGTGTACATAATTAATCAGAATGTGATTTTTCACGGGGGCTTACTAGTAAGGATTATAAAAGTGAAGGCCTATTTGTTAAAATTGTTTATTTATATCCGTTATTATAGGCCTATATTTGAAAAAATTATTAATTATCTTTTAATTACTTTTTATTTCATATTGATAGATCAAATGATTTAGAAGTTGTTATTACGGTACTATAGTGAAGAAATTAATAATCGAATATGTTATACGAAGATGTACGAATGTTTGCGAAATTAAACAAATAGGTATCTCTTCTTTAAATTTGTATAGGCGAATATATTGATGATAAAAGGTTGTATTTATACACAGTTTATAACCTCAAATCAAATGTTATAACGTATTATAGCCTACATTAGTTATATAACTCATATTTAAAAAATCAACTTCACAAGAAAATATAATGAGTGAAGTTGTAAACACAACCTCAAAGTATAATCTACGCTGGGTTTTGTTTAAGAATTACAGATGATGGGTGAAATCAGCTGTTATATGGTATTCACGTACGTACGTACTCCCTTTTATAATAGTTGATAGATTCTACGGTTGCGTAGGGAGTGTTATCTCCATCCTTCTCGCTCGGCTACGACCTTTGAAGCTCATCAGAGCGCAGAGAGTTGGAACATTAGTTTCTATTTTTGTAAATGTGTTTGTTTTTCGTGGAATATCTAGTTTACCTCAATGCGTGCTGTCAAGTCTGATCGTCTGGAAAATTAGTTTGCCGTCGTCTAACATCGGATAGTCTTGAAAGCGTTCGGGATTCATCACTTTAAAAGGCAAAAACAAAATGGTTAAAACTCACCGTTGTAACATAGGATTTATCTTGTGCTTTAAAAAGAAAACGTTCGTAATGATTTAACTCAAACAATACGCAACCTAACGTAATGAAATATTTACTCTATCTAGTTGTTTTATCAGTGGACACTGTTATAATCGCGGATACTGTTATCAATCGGTTCTGTTATCACTTTTCTAAAATCCTAATCTTGCGCATTCCGGCCGAAAGTGTATACATTGTTAATTATTATCAGGTCTACTGTTATCACTTTTTTTGGGTGGCTATCGACAGGGAAAACCTGGGAAAATCAGGGAATTTTACTTTTCTGGAAAAGTAAGGGAATATTGCTTAAGCTGAGGTAAAAATAAGATTTCTAAAAATATCTATTTAAAGTCAGAGATTAATACAATTTTTACTTTCTCACTATACTATAGTCTAGAGAAAGTATAGTGGTCGCAAAAAAATTGGATGTTGAAATTTTTGTGGAAATATCCGTTTTGGTCCCCCTTGAATCCAAAAAAGTGATCTTTACAAAATGTCTGTATGTATACAAAGCTAGAGAGAAAAACTATTCTATCGATTTCAAACAAATTTGCACCAAACATGTCAATTAGGTCTGTGTATATGCACGAAAAAAGGTTTTGAAAAACACCCCCTTTTTGGCCAAAAAATCCCCAAAAATCAGTTATTATTATTACTAGCTAAGCAAACATTTTTAGAAAGATACGGGTTTTTTGCATATGGTAGGGTACAATAAGGGCTACAAATAAGCCAATTTTTATCAAAATTGTTAGAGATTTTTTTTATTAAAAAAATAATAACTGATTTTTTGGGGGGTTTTTGACCAAAAAGGGGGTTGTTTTTTCGAAATTTGTCAAAACCTTTTTTCGTGCATCTTTACAGGCCTGAATGACATGTTTGTGCAAATTTGTTCTAAATCGATCGAATATTTTTTACTTTAGGTTATAATAATAATATTTATTATTTACTCTCCTACTTTAATTGTCTAATCCCATCTCCTACTTTAATACAATTATGAAGTCACGGTTGGGTTTACATACGGGGGTGGTTAGCGTTATTTACCCCCCCAAAATCAGTTATTATTATTATTATTAGCTAAACGAACATTTTTAGAAAGACGCGGTTTTTTGCATATGGTAGGGTACATTAAAGGCTACAAACAAGCCAAATTTTATCAAAATTGTTAGAGATTTTTCTTATTAAAAAAATAATAACTGATTTTTTGTGGTTTTTTGACCAAAAAAAGGTTGTTTTTCAAAATTTGTCAAAACCTTTTTCATGCATCTATAGGCCTAATTGACCTGTTTGGTGCAAATTTGTTCGAAATTGATAGAATAGTTTTCTCTCTAGCTTTGTATACATACAGACAGACAGACAGACATTTTGTAAACAACTCTCTTTTGGACTCAGGGGGTCCCAAAACAGATATGTCGACTATTTTTGGGATCACTATATTTTCTCTATACCATAGTATAGTGAGAAAGTAAAAATTACTTTAACAGCTGGTTATAGTTAAACAGATTGTTAATAGATGGCGAGTTTCTTTAGGAACCATATGAACTATAATATAAACGTTTTTTAAACAATTTTTGTAAAGAAAGCATACATTTTTAGCTATTTGTCTATTTTTTGTCAATAGCGGGAATCGTAAGTTTTAAAATGATGCTTGAATAATTAGTTTTGATGAAGAATTAAGGAAGATATCGCTTAGCGACAAAAAACACATTTGAGAAATAATATATAAGGATGCAAATCAGAGTTAAACAGCAATTATTTCTTGTACTTTCTTCAACAAACTTAAAATGTACTCCCATTCGAGTCTGTTACATCCATCCCGACTCTGCGATCGAAAGAAAAATGTTCGCAAAAGAAATTAAAACTGGACAAAAAAACGATCCGACCGTTTGCATTCAATTTGCCAGTAAATTCGGAAAAGAAATGGCGTCGTTTGCCAAGAGGAAACATAAAGAACGGAAAGGAAAGGGAAGCGTTGAGAAATGAAATATAGGAGGCGCTGACGAAACTCGGATAAATCACTTTGTTTTCATCCGCTCCTCTATCTCTCTGCCTTGGATTTATTCTACCAGGAAATCATATTAATTGAGCGAAAATATTGTCTTTACAAAGTGATGCAATATTTTACCGCCATGAGTTATCCCGATTGGATGGAACAGATATAAATATTGACCTATTTTTTTTTTAAACCTGATCTTTTATAACAGACGTTATTGTAGTCATTCGTATTCACAAAAATGTGTAAACAGAATTCAATGTTTATTAGCGTGTTATTTTTACCCTGCTAATATTGCAAATAAAGATGGCAATAAAGTTGCTTCGTGGTAACAGGTATCCCGGTAATAGGTTGCAGTAACCTATTAAATTTATAACCTATTAACAAAAAAGTTACCTGTTGGCCGTTTTTTGGGTGATATTTTTGTAGGAAAGATAAGCTATGGTGAGACCTAAGGTTAATGAGCAAAATCGCAGTCCTCAGAACGCGTTTTTGGGTGTCATTAAACGTGTTATAATGTATATGTGTGTTCACACTCTAACGGCCGCATTTTACGTCCGATTTGATCATCATTTTTTACACACGTTGGTTTTCTAAGTCGAGTTTTCTAGGTTTGAGAGCCAAAAATATAACAATCGGAAGCAAGTTTTTTGACTGAAGTATCAATCGTTTGAGATTTATCTTACCACACTCGATTCCACGTTCACTGTGCAGTACAGATCTACGGGAGAACAGACATGCTACTACCATTACAGTAGTATAAGAGAAGAACACAAGTTGTGTTAGGTGCGGCCCATGTGATCCCAGTGGACTTTTCACCAACACCCACTCTTGCCTAGACTGTTACAGGGTGATTATACCTACAGTGACACTGAAGGGGTGCTAGGGTACTGAAGGCCTAAACCTCCAGCAGGGCTCCCTAGTCCCATGGTAGCAGTATGTGCGCCGTGAGACCGTAGTAACACGTCCACCACTATAACGCCAAGACTGGTTACTGGCCCGCCAGAAAGAATCCAGCTACGGCTTCGGAGACATCCTTCGGGTCCACCGGACCATCCCGTGAAATCCCAATGGCTTTCAGATCTCCTGGATACCGTCCCATTCCCTGCGTACGAGAAGTACAAGACATTCTCCTCAGGTCCTCGTTGATGGCAAGGATGCCCAAGCCCCGGAGAACGAGTAACCGGCAGGCAGCACTTACGTGCTTACCTTACCCCATATCAGTATCGAGGGGTGCCGCCCGTTACTCACATGGGAATGGGTGGGCACCCAAAGGTTTTAAGGGCTAGCAACCTTAGTCTTAGTCTTCTTAAACACTTCAAAAGAAACTGAAGAATTTGGTCTAGCATTTGGTTTGACGATTTTATTTACCATAGGTTATGCTGTCCAGCATCGTTAGGCGGTATCGGGCGAATCTCTAAGAAGTGTATACCCTTCAGATAAGATTGCGATCATTTCCGAACCCCACTGGATGGGCACAATCCAACACTCAATCACACAACAATATCCGACACTATTGTGAGGAAGGCTCCGATTTCCGTCAACACACAGCGAACACTTCCTGACCAAAGACCGAAGTGGCTGGCCCCTGAACAGAAACCACGCATGCGCCTAGGCAGCGCGAGCTCACATCATCCTTGTCACACCAGACCAGAAGTTGTCAAACACAGCCGACATCAAGAAAGATGGTGAGAGTGGATGTACGTGTTGTTTAATATATGTATCTAATTGAATAGATGTATTGCATGTGTTGAAAGTGTTAGGCGTTGTTTGACTCGGGTACCGCGAGGGACGCCAAACCCCTCTTAGTAGGTGCAGCTAGTCTACACCCCCCGTGCGGCCGCCGCCGCGATGCTAGATTGACAACACAAACTTGTTTATTTTTAAACATTTCTCCATAGTTATAAAACGCCGAAGTTTTGATAAAAGCGGGTGGTGTCATTTTGTTTGGCATCTTAAGCACTATAAATACTGAAAATTTTATCAAAATCGTTAGAGCCGTTTTTGAGAAATTTGCATTTTTGTCGTTTTTTATGGGTTTTTAGGGGTAAATTACCCTTAAAAATTAAAAATTCCAAAAAATGAAAAAAAAACGCCTGGAGATATTAGGGTTTAGTACCTACATACCAAATTTCATGAAAATTGGACCAATAGTGTCCTCTCTGGTCGTGTATACATACAGACAGACTGACAGACAGACACTACTCTAAAAACACTTTTTTGGGTTCAGGGAGCACAAAAACAAAAAATTCTACTAAAAATATTTTTGGATTCAGGGAGCACCAACACAGATAATTGCACTAAACAATTTGTTGGGGTTCTGGGAGCACCAAAACAGATAATTCAACTGAAAATTCGAACATTTTTACGAAAACAATACTTTCTCCATATACTACGTATAGGGTGGAGAAAGTAATAAATCATAATTACCAAATTACCTAACTATACTGATCTCCAAAATAATCTTTAGGATGGAGATAAAAGGCAGAATACGAAAACAAATTAATACAAAATATGGTGAAAGAGTTCCATGCTTGTACTGCAATGCTTACTATAGTTTGATCTAAACTACTTTAGGATCGGCCGACGCATTGTTGCCATGTTGATAATTATTCATCAAGCAATTGGTTAAAGAATTACAAAAAAACAGATCGCGGTTCACACGTTTAGAATTTCAAGCAATTTATCAGAAATCTGACAACACGAGGTGCATCGGTTGCTATGACAACTGCCCCTTCCTGATTGGCCTAACGAGCAGTGAGCCTCCTCTGCCCACTATGGCCGTGTGGTTCTCAATCCTAAAGTATAGTCGTTTTGAATCTCGTTCCCTTATTCACTGACTCACTTGCGATTCAGTGATCAACCAAACTCACAAAGATTCAGCTTCACGAGTATACACTTAGTCACGTAATAATACACGGATTCATTCGCTGAAAGACTGAAAATAACCTTCGTATTTGTAGTTCACTTAGTATTTATGTTGATTTAGTCGGGTAGGGTGGTAGCTGGGGAATGGCGATGAGTTGGGCGGAGAAAGGAGAATTGCCCGAGGCTACCGAGACAGAATCACTCGTTCAGTCCAACGATTCTTTCTTTTAGATTCGTTCACTGAAAGACTCGAAATAATCTTCGTACCTGTAGTTCACTTCGACTTTGATGTTGATTCAGTCGGGTAGGGAGGTATCTGGTTAATGGGGATGAGTTGGTACGGAGAAAGGAGAATGAGACAGAA
>JAGFPH010001288.1:160133-175302 GCA_018207615.1 Philaenus spumarius
GAGTGCCAGGAAATCTGGAGTATATCATCAAGTCCCCAGTGGTACATGAAGGCGATTCGAAACCGTAGCTGGAACGGTATGTGGGCTATTTTGGCAGGCCAGAGACCAGGCCCCTGTTTGGCATACTCGGGTGAGAGGGATCCCTGCTGGAAGTCAATAAAGTACGCTCGCAATTGCGGATGGCCTCGTGGGGGTAGTGTCACTGTTAGATAAAATATAGTTCTCTTAGCGTGTCTATGGTGGGAGTGGGTGCTGGTGGAGAGCCTTTGGGACTAGATACGCAGTGGGGGCTGGATCCGAGTCAGACGTCCGACTTTGTTGATAGCGAAGCGAAGCAGTCCATAATCCGAGGCCGCAAGGACGAGGTGAAAACTTTTTCCTGTGCGAGCGGAACGAAGTAGGGCGTGAGTCGAAGCTGGGTGCTTGGGGCAAACAAATTCTAATAATATGTTTCCTACACGGAGGCTATTCATCACCCTCGTGAGTAGACCATTTCCCAAATAGTTAAATCCCTAAAACACATAAACTCAACTATGGAAATTCGCTCAAATCAAGTCATCATCCAGCGGTTCAGCGGCGTGGTCGAATTATTTTTTAGTTTTTGCCATGTGCTCACGACATTTAAATTTTGAGAAAGATCTAATGTATAATTAGTAGGTAACACAATTCACCCCGATTTTTTACTGTTTTCAAGTGGCTCGACTGAAAATCATGTTTCTCGTCTATACTAAAATTATAAAGATGTAAATTTGTTTGTTTGTTTGTATGTAGGTGGTAATCTCTGGAACTACTGAACCAATTAAAAAAATAGTTTTACTAATAAAAAGCTACATTATCCCTGCATAACATAGGCTAGGCTAGTATAACATAGCAATTCTTTTCGATAAACAAATTATTTATTTCAAAATTTAGTAGGAATTAGTCTTAGGTTAGACCTAGACTGATGAACCAACACATGAATTTACATTTACTACCATAGCAACCAATTGAATAAAATAACAGATAACACAGATGTTTGCTCCAATATTTCCTTTAGCAGCTGATTTCAAACTTTGAAGCAATTATTTGTATTTCTAACTTTTAGGTATTTTTGAAGTGATAACTTCTATTGGGCCGTTGGGCACATTCGACTTGGCTATGTTTTCGAAATCTCGCGTCACGCCAGATTTCTCGCGAGATCTCGCATCACGCCAGATTTCTCGCGAGATCTCGCGTCACGCTTTTGTTTAGACACAAGTCAGATCGTGGAGAGGGAATATTATTAATACATTATTTACATTTATTAGCATAGCAATCAAATTAACACATAAGAATTAGTTAATATAATATAACAGCTGATTTCGCCCATCATCTGTAATTCTTAAACAAAACCCAGCGTAGATTATATTTTGGGGTTATGTTTACAACTTCAACCATTAAAATTTCTTGTGATGTTAATTTTCTTATATATTAGTTATACAACTAATGTAGGCTTCTATAACTATAAGTTATATGGGCTTCTACACGTTATAAGATTTGCTTTGGGGTTATAAACTGTATATAAAACTAACCTTTGATCATCAATATATTCGTTTATACAAATTTAAAGAAGGATACCTACTGTTTAACTTCGCAAACATTCGTACATCTTTGTATAACATATTTGATTATTAATTTCTTTACTGTAATATTAACAACTTCTAAATCATTTGATCTATCAATATGAAATAAAAGGTAACTAAAAGATAATATTTTTACCTTTCTTTAAATATATAATAACGGATATAAATAAACAATTTGAACAAATAGGCCTACAGTTTTATAATCCTTATAATTGTACACATTTACCGAGTTAAAAATCCCCGTAGTCATAGAAGTTATCACTTCCAACGTGTGGTCTTAAGCACACCCAGTTAATTTTTTTTTTACTATTGTAGACCTGAGCCTTGCTGGTTCTTTTAACCTTTATTATAACTGCTGTTATAATATATACGAAATAATTTGATTTGAACATGTAACATTATTTACCATCTTAGCTTTGGGGTTATTATTAATCCTACACCTTTATTATAAATAAAACGTAACATGATTATATGTACGGATGGTCCAACCGAGTTGGCGTGCGGAGCACGCATGGGTTTCCCCCCAGTTTTTAAATAAAACAGGGAACTATGATTTCTTCCTTTACCTTCGGGAAATCATAAAATGTAGTAATTTGTTATAAATTGAATCGACAAATAATTCGTAATAAACCTGAACATGATTGTGTGTATGAAAGGTTCCAACGGAGTTGGCATGCGAAGCACGCATGAGTTTCCCCTATTCTTTAATAAAAATTGATAATTTACCAGTTTTGAACGAATTGTAATTTATATGTTCACGAACGATTCCCTGCAAATTACAAAAGATTATCTTCAATATAAGTTGTAAGATAAGTTATTTTGAACAAGACTATGGTTTCGCCCTTCATTTTCAAATTAAGCGGGCGCTACCCTGTCCGCCATATTGAATCTGATTCCCATAAGAGCAATGCTACAGAATAAGTCATTTTAAAAATTTGGTTTCATTTTAGTATGGTTAAAAATTTGGTTTCAAAAAGTACTGTCATATGCGGATGTTGATTGCTGAATACATTTTCAATACCCGTTTTATTGTTTTCATAAACGTATGATGTAAATAGTAAAAAAGAGTAAACTTTATTAATTTTTTACTCAGTTGCAAAAAGAGATATTGCAAAAAACCGTAGCAATCAACACCCACAATATATTTTACTTTAAGAAAAAAATACAGCTTTAGTTTTTTGACAAAAACAACACAAAGATATGCTTAATAGTGAAGGTATGTTTTGATTATTTAACATTGAAATTGGTACCCAACTTCGCCGTTTTGAATGTAGGGAGCCGAGCCTTAATATCATTGCCACTAAAGGAAAAACTTGGACATACAGTTTAGCGGTTGGTACAATCCTGTCAGATCCTCCTTGGTCAAATAAAAAGGAAAATTCGTGTTTTGTGATTATCCCAAGACTCAAGGATGTCTGCATTTCGTCCGCCGCGTAATTGGTTGTCGTACTACGTACGCATGATTACGCCCTTTGTGTACGCTAACGGCTAACGTCAATTTGTCGCAAATTAAGATGTTGTTGGAAAGCAATTTATCTCGGTAGGAGACCTATCCAAGATTACTTAATTCAAGTCTGGTATTTGCGTAAACATATTTCTGCCGTATTTTGGCGAATTTCCATAGAAAAGATTGCGGTGACTCTTACGGCGAGACCCAAGGTCGGGAATAGTCAATGAGCACCAATCATGGTCACCGGAACACGTTTTGGGGTGTCATTTAGGCCCGAAATTCACCAGATATTCACCATTTTGTTGTTTTACAAAATAATTCATATCTAGAGAATGGTATGACTGATTGAGTTCAAACTTGGCACGAAGCTTAACCGAACAATGATCGATCTCAAGAAACATAATCGATTCTATCAAATTACGCGTATCAAAATGGCGACTGTTTGAAAATTTCAAACCTAAATTACTCTAAAACCGTACATTTTAACTAAAAATGTCAAGACACCTTTTTTATAGTTCTTTTGATTTACTATTGGATGGTGCAACTGTCAAAACAATCGGATGAAGGATAATAGCTGAGTTAAAGCTAATGACAGCAAGTATACATACAATATTGCTGCGTTTACTGTGTTTCTATAGGATGCCGGGTTGAACAAACCAATTATTAAACACTAGGGGAGACCCCTGCGTGCTCCGCACGCCAACTCCTAATGTAACCTTCTAAAAACATATGTTAGGTTTTATTTATAATAAAAGTGTAGGATTAATAATAACCTCAAAACTAAGATGGTAAATAATGTTAATTGTTCAAATTAAATTATTTCTTATATTTTATAACAGCAGTTATAATAATGGTTAAAAGAACCAGCAAGGCTCAGGTCTACACTTTAAAACCCTAACCTAAAAGCTAGAAATACAAATATAATTGCTTCAAATTTTGAAATCAGCTGTTAATGGAAATATTGGAGCAAACAGCTATACTATCTGTTATTTTATTCAATTGGTTGCTATGGCAATAAATGTAAATACATGTGTTGGTTTATCATTCTAGGCCTAACCTAAGAATTTTTTCCGACTTAATTTACAAATATTGAAATAAAAAAAGGTTTTTATCGAAATGAATTACAGCCTATGTTACTCAGGGATGGTGTAGCTTTTTATTAGTAAAACTATTTTTCAATCGGTTCAGTAGTGCCAGAGATTCGGACATACAAACAAACAAAAAAACAAACTTTACCTCTTTATAATATTAGTATAGATAACTTAACTATTATTATCCTTCATCTGATTGTTTTGACAGTTGCACCATCCGAACTTTTTTTGTTATTTTTAGTTATAGAATGAGCTGCCGAGACATTGTCGCGTAGCTTTGAAGCTCTTTATATGTACTGTACATATATGTTTGCACTCTTTTACGTCTTATTTGGACCAAATTGGTACAAACGTTGGTTTGCTAAGTGGCTCAGACGAGTTCGTTAGCCAAAAAAAATCGAACAAAAGGAAGCACTTTTTTTACCGGAAGTAAAAATTGATGAAATTTTTCATACTAGAATGACACTTTTTTTTTGTTTATATCTAAAAAAAATAATTCGACCACCATCTGAACCGCTGACGTGAGTTGAGCTAATTTCCAAAATTAAGTTCACAGGCCTATATTTTAGGGTTTATAAACAACCAAGAATTTGGGAAATAGGTCTATTCACGACGGTGTTGAATGGTTCGCACGCCATTCCGCATATTGGCAGTACCTTTAATACACAAAGCATTACGTGCTTCGCACGACAACCCCCGTATTGGGAGTATCTTCAAAACACAAAGCATTGCGTGCTTCGCACGTCAACCCCCACGGTAGGATCCACCACATGGCTCTGAACCGGGTGCTTCTATGGTATTTACGTTTTGATCGATTTTGGGGGAACCAAGCGAGCTATAAGATCGCGTAAAATTAACAAAATGTGCAGAATAACATCCTACATTTATATTTGTAGAAAAACTCAAAAACAAATTTTATTCTCGTAGGAAAAATCTCAAAAAAGACTTACTTCCAGTCAAAAAACGTGTTTCCGGTTGTTGTATGTATATATGATTTTTAATGACACCCCAAAACGTGTTCTGGGTACCATGATCGGTGCTCATTTGCTACTCCCGACCTAGGGTCTTACCATAAGGACCACTGCAATAGCTCATTTTTCCTATGGAAATTCGCTAATAAATATAAGATATTATTCTGCACAATTAGTTTTTTACGCAATCTGGTTCGTCCAAACTCTATCAAAACGTAAAATACCATAAAAGTTGTCGGATCAAATCTACGAGGGGAATTTTATTGTAGGGCAGCCTTTCTGACGTGTCCTACGGCCGGGATTTAAACTCGCGAAGCAAGTTTTTCAGCTGCGAGCGAAGCGAAACACTAAACAATCTAAGGACGCAATGTGCGAGCGGAACGAAGCCCCGCGTGAGCCGAGGTTGAAGGCTGCAAACAAATTCTATTAAAATATTTCGTACACGCAGGCAGCTGATCAACGTCTCTGTTAGTGGACCAATTTCCCAAATAGTCGGTTAAAACCCAAAAACATATAAACTTAATTTAGAAAATTCGCTAAACTAGCGGTTCTGCTGCGTGGTTGAGTTATTTTACTTTGAACTCACAAAACCACTCAGCACGCTATAATGTTACGTAATTAACACACCAAAGGAAATATTTCATGATAAAAATGTAGTTTATGGTTATAAAAAACACCATTTTTCAAAATAAATTTGTGGTAGGAAATGCTGCCTACTTCCGCGAGCAATGCCGCTTAACTTTCGGAAATACTTTGAATTCAAATTGTGGGAGTGCACACCTTCTAAACGTACAACGCCTACCTTAGTATTTAGGAATTTTTTTACAAAATTTAAGTGATTCACAATAAAATAAAAGAAATGGTTTGTTTAGTTTCAATGTGTACGAAAATGCCTAGTTTCTCCGCTATTTTTTTTTTTTTTTGCATAGTAACCAATAAGATGAAGAAATTAGAAAGTTAACAAACTTAAAACGGCTGCACTCGAACTGCCACAAATTTTGGGTTCATCTGAAACGCACGAACTGCCACAGTCATTAGAGGGGATTAGAAAGGGTCATTTCGCAAGATAAGAAACACACGAACTGCCACAATGGTTCGGTCAGGTAGCGGCTACAAGTGAGGGAAAAACGGGAATTATACTCCCGCGGTTATCCCTCGATGATATTCCTGCACATTACTTATATTTCAAACATAAGTCAGGGAAAACGGCTAAGGCTGTGAGTAATAACCATTGTTTTCAATCGGCCTCAAGAAGTCAAAGAAGTGATAGCTCAGCATCGAGACAAAAAAATATTGCAACAGGAGCGTTTTATTTCCAATCAATATTGCATTTAATAGTTTCTAGTATCAAGAATCCTTTAAAAATAACTGTTATTAACATAGCACGAAGTTAATAAACCTAACCTAACCTAACCTTACCTAACCAAACCTAACCTAACCTAACCTAACATAACCTAACCTAACCTAACCTAACCTAACCTAACCTAACCTAACCTAACCTAACATAGAACAATTATAAACATACTGTTTAACAAATCTAAACCCATCAATAGTCAAACACTCCTGACCCCTTTCACTCAACACCACACTAAATTCCGGAAGAGACATCTTCCCACTGTTAGGTATGTAACAAGACTGTTTAATGCCTTCGAAAATACCAGAAAAGAAGACAAGTATGTGGGTGGGGGAATGGGGGTAACCGAGGGAGTATAATTCCCGTTTTTCCCTCACTTGGAGCCGCTACCTGACCGAACCCTTGTGGCAGTTAGTGTGTTTCTTATCTTGCGAGTTGACCCTTTCTAATCCCCTCTAATGACTGTGGCAGTTCGTGCGTTTCAGATGGACCCAAAATTTGTGGCAATTCGTGTGTCCCCCTTAAAACTAACCGTCGGTAAAATATAGTAGCCTAATAAAGGGAAAACCCCTGCGTGCTCCGTTGGAACCTTCTATCACATAATGATGTTATGCTTTTTTTATAGTAAAGGTGTAGGATTAATAAAAACCCAAAAGCTAAGATGGTAAATAATGTTAAATGCCCAAATCAAATTATTTCGCATATTTTATAACAGCAGTTATAATGAACCATCAAGGCTCAGGTCTACACTTTAGTAAAAACCTAACCTAAAAGTTAGAAATACAAATAATTGCTTCAAAGTTTGAAATCAGCTGTTAATGGAAATATCGGAACAAACAACTGTTGTACCGTTATTTCGTTCAATCGGTCGCTATGGTAATAACCATGTGTTGGTTCTTCAGTCTTGGCCTAACATAAGATTTTTTCCGACTAAATTTGCAAATCTATATAATAAAAATGAATTGCTGTTCCTTTGTAAGCGGATCACTTGAGAACGGCTGGACCAATTTGGCTATTTTTTGTTTTAAAATGTTCGTAATAGTCTGAACTAGGATTTTATATAAAGAAAAATTTTAAAAGTTTCCCGAAAATGTTTCAAATTTGGAAAAAACTAACAGCCTCTTTTGTATGGACTCAAGATCATAGCGCACAAAACAGCTGTTCGTATAAAAAGCTTAACAACACGTCATGTTTGTTTACATTCATTATCATAGCAACTTTACTTAGAATTTATAATCAGTTTATTATTCTTGAAAGCCAACAGCTTTTTTAGGTTAGATTGACCAACGTAAAACAAACAAAAACAAAAATCAACTAAAAATGCTTACTATGTTTTAATTTAATTAAAAAATTGGTCGTTACATAATATACATAAAACAGCTGAGTTGAACTGAACATATGAACCAAAACACGTTTATTTGCAACCAATTGGGCTAATTTAAATCAGGGTTTTTACAATTCTTCACAACTATCAGTTTTTTTAGATTAGGTAAAAGCAAACAAAAGGTTTACTGTATTATCTATAAAGGTTTACAAACTATAAATTTAAATTTGTGTAGTATATTCTTAAGTGGCATAAAACCATTTTCCAATTCGATTACTTAAGTCAATGAAATGGAATAACTCCCTTAAATTAAATCAAGCTTAATTAAATCAAGCAATAGCGAAGCATTGCTGGGTCCACTAGTATTGAAATAAAAAATGGTTTTATCAAAATGAATTGTAGCCTATGTTACTCAGGGATAGTGTAGCTTTTTATTAGTAAAACTGTTTTTTCAATCGGTTCAGTCGTTCCAGAGATTACCCCATACATACAAACAAACAACCAAACAAATTGTGCCTCTTTATACTATTAGCAGGCCTATAGACTAACAAAAAAAAACTGTTTCAAAATGGTGACTTAATAATATTTCAGAATCTCAATAACTTAAAATCGGAAAGTCTTCTACAGTCTTAAATAAGACGCATATAGAGTCAACTGCTTGACATACTGAAAAACTACTCAAAAAGAAGTAAACGACATATGCCGTGGAATTGACAACGTTTTCCTGGTTGTAACTGCTGTCACGCAGATTTCGAAGTTACACTTTTTATCGCGGAGTATATTTCACACGGCGCGCCGCAAACACCTCGTATGGACCCCGCTAAGGCGGTATCGGCCACCAAGGTACAAGCCACCGGGACTCGGACTGCCTGTATTGTTTTCATATGCTTCACATTCTTGTTTTTACCATGTTTATTGGGTCTCACTTTAGCCTACTCCATCGTTCTGTTTTACGAGGAATTTCTCTCGTTTAAGTTCTCGGGCACGCGTATGATGTGAATACCAAGTTGAGCGTTGAGGAGGGTCGATTTTGTCCTAGGCGTGCGTTAATTTGTTGCGAATCTATTCAGCGGTAGGCATTTGCATCTCGACTTCTAGAAGATGTGGATCGATTACTACCTAGTCTCTTCAAGACGTGACAAAGTTGAGGTCCAAATATTCAGGGTGCGCGACAAATAAAAAAAATAAGTCTTTAGATTTTTTAATGCAACGATCGTGATTAATTAATTGTAGGCTATACTCTTATTGAAATACGTACTTACAGATATTCGTCGAAACCTAATGTTTTATAATTAACTAGGGGGAACCAGTGCGTGCTCCGCACGCCAATCCCGTTGGGACCTCCCATACACGTAATCATGTTGTTTTCCTTATAATAAAGGTGTAGGATTAATAATAACCCCAAAGCTAAGATGGTAAATAATGTTGACTGTTAAAATCTAATTATTTCGTATTGTATAACAGCAGTTATAATAACGGTTACAAGAACCAGCAAGACTCAGGTCTACACTTTAATAAAAAACCTAACCTAAAAGTTAGAAAAACAAATAGTTGCTTCAACGTTTGGGATTGCAGCAAACAGCTGTTGTATCTGTTATTTTATTCAATCGGTTGTTACGGTAATAAATGTAAATACATGTGTTGGTTCATCAGTCTAGGAATAACCTAAGATTTTTTCGCACTAAATTTTCAAATATTGGAATAAAAAATGTTTTTGTCAAAATGAATTGTAGCCTTTGTCGCTCAGGGATAGTGTAGCTTTTTATTAGTAAAACTATTTTTTCAGTCGGTTCAGTAGTTCCAGAGATTACCCCCTATATACAAACAAATTTTTACCTCTTTATAGTATTAGTAGAGGTTACGAGCGGCTTAGCATTAGAACCGTTTTAAATTACATTTGGGAAAATCTACAAAGTTATAGACAAAAAACTTAATTTCTTAATTTTTCCAAATATATAATTTATTTTTTTAACCAATATTTTCAGCTTGAGAAGGTTCAGCTGCTCTACTTTTGGGGGTTTTCACCAACACCTCACGGGAAATTTGGAAAACTATGGAATTACAGTACAAACAAAAATTATCAGAAATAAACTCTTCTAGGCGACTAAAATAACTGAAAGCTCCTAATAATTTCGCACGGCCTAGTTTCGTTAGTTGCATTTATCGATCTACAAAACATAGTAATTTGAAATAAGATAAAACTATTAAAATGGCGGTGGTTCGATATTGATTTGTTTACAAACAAAATTGGTTTTAAAAAATTATTGTAAAACTGATTGTGTAGTTTCGTTTGTATGCTATACATCTGTATGTAAAATGTCTACAAGTAAAAAAAACGCAGCCTACGTGAGAACTATCGAATTATTTTACATTTTAATAAAGATATTACGAATTTAAAAAAAGAATAACAGCATGAGACCTACTGGAAGAGGAGCAAAAGATTGTTCGAATGACGGGAAAAATAATTTGGAGTCGACAAAATGGAGAAGGGGTGAATTTTTAGGGGTTGAAAGTGGTATTTCACGGGTTTTCGCAATTTGCAACGAAAGTTGACCTCCTATCGAAAACGTTAAATATCAAAGTTGTTGATAATAAAAAGATCTACAACTTTTGTATCTAACATTTTTCGACATAATCTCAAATTTTCCGGGAAAATCGGAAAAACAATTTTTTTTAGTTTTTAATTTTTTTCTCACGCAAAAATAAATTTTTTTCACGAAATTTGGTGAAAATAAAACTTATTATGTTTCAAGTAAGCCGTAATTTTGTTGTAGCAAAATACAGATTTTTCTTTTTTTCGACAAATTCCGAAAAAAATACCTCATTTTCAACTGAAAATTTTCACCGATAAAGTTTGTCTTTTCAAGCTCACCAGCCGGCATTTTTTCCGTTAAAGCATCTACTTTTAGATTATGTAATAAAAGAGTAGCACTAGTATGAAAAAAAAAATTTCAAGAAAACGCCATAAAATGAAAAAACAGATTTTAAAAAATAAATTTGTTTACATTTTTGTTCTAAACTCGTATTTATTTATTAAAACTATTGAAATTACCATTTGAAACCTTTCGAGAATATTAATTTCATGTTACCTTAATAGGTAGGGCTGCAAAGGATTAACAAGGACATAAATAAGGATTTGATTATGATAGAAGGGCGAAATGAGGTAAATGTTTGAGGGTAAATATGGTTTCTCACGATTTGCAGCAAAAATAACATCCTACAATAAAAGTTTAAAAAAAAATCTTTTTACTATCAACAACTTTGATGTTTAACTTTTTTCGATAGGAGGTCAACTTTCGTTGCAATTTGCAGAAAACCGTGAAATACCACTTTCAGCCCCTAAAAATTCACCCCTTCTCCATTTTGTCGACTCCAAATTATTTTTCCCATCATTCAGACAATATTTTGCTCCTCTTCCAGTTGGTCTCATGATGTTAATTTTTTTTTTTAGTTTTTATATTTTTTGGCGTCCATCAGCACTGGTCTAATGGTAATTATTGTTGTTACAATTAAAGGTTAAGATCGCTTCTGACGTTGCAGCAAAGGCATTCGAGCGAAAGCGTGCACAACTGCTTTATTTATAAGCAAATATTTCTTTCACACTTTTAAAAATATGTCGCCTCCAATACCTTAACGGCACGCCGGCGTTAACTGCACTGTTATTACAATGGCACTGTGATCTCATCTGTTTACCCAGATCTCGGCTAACTAGATCACGCAACACACGCGTTGGCAAGAAATGTTGGCATTGGTATTTGGGCGATCAATTAACTAACCCATCTTCTTAATACCTGCGGTAAAATTCAGGGCCGACTCTTTACTGTGCGATAATTCGTTTTGATAAAAACATTTTTATTTCAATATTTGTAAATTTAGTCGGAAAAAAATCTTAGGATAGGCCTAGACTGATGAACCAACACGTGTATTTACATTTATTACCACAGCAACCGATTGAATAAAATAACAGATAAGACAGCTGTTTGCTATAATATTTCCATTGACAGCTGATTTCAAACTTCGAAGCAACTATTTGCATTTCTAACTTTTAGGTTAGGTTTTTATTAAAGTGTAGATCTGAGCCTTGCTAGTTCTTTTAACCTTATTATAACTGCTGTTATAAAATGTACGAAATAATTTGATTTTAAAATTTAACATTACTTAACATCTTAGCTTTGGGGTTATTATTAATCCTACACCTTTATTATAAAGGAAACATAATATGATTATGTGTATAGAAGGTTTCAACATGGTTGGCGTGCGGAGCACGTAGGGGTTTCCCCTAGAAGTTAAATAAAAAGGTAACCGTAGCGGAGAGATTTGAATGGGGAAAATCGTGTTATGGGGTTTTAACGCCCCAAAACCATAAGGTATTTTTGGTCAACCTAAAACTGAAGAAATGTAGAACCGAGAGCCCTGGGAAGGGTCGACCACTAACATATTTCGTAAAGGCGGACAAAGGGTGTGGGCCTTGTCTGCATTCTATGTCCCCCCCATTTGCCCATGCACCTTGTTTATTACACGCACCAATTAATATCCAATTCCCTAAAAGCTTTATAATTTAAGACTGAGCATTAAATATTGCAATAAAACCTTATTAATAAGGCAAGTTTGTTTCATCACTGTTACCAAATACGTTGTTTTGTAAAACAGAATAGCAACCCTGAAAATAGCCTGGAGTACTGTATTCACCTACAGTCTCTAGTCACAGTATGTTGCCAGTTTGTAAACTTAGGTTGAACTAAAAGTCTGGAGACACCCCTGTAACTTATGAGTGAGTAATTGGGGAAAAAAACCAAACTCAGGAGACGTTTACTAGGTATAAAGATGTACCTTTCACGCATAAGACAAAGTTGTTACCATTTCCGAAATGGGAAATTTTGGGGGCAGCTCAAACATTCTAAATTTAAATTTGCACTGTTAGTTTTCTTTTGTTCGTACCTTTAAAATGAATGGGCGCATGACAGGGGTTTGCGTATACAAATTTTCAGCTACCCCCAATATTTCCAATTTTTGAAACGGGGAAAAAGTTTCCCCATCCATAAAAAAGTACTAATACCTAATAAACATTCCTTGGATTTGGCCCTTCACCAATCACTCACTAAACAGTTAAAAGGACTTGAATTAATCTCGTCTTTAACCGTAAATAACTTTAGATAGGAATAAGATAGAGAACTCTGATTTTCGTCATTTACATTCTTGTACCAATACCTCTAAGATGAGGGGTCACATGGCGGGGGTTTGCATTTAAAATTTTTGAGCTGCCCCCAAAATTTCCCATGGTAAAAACGTTGTCTTTGCGTAAAAAGGTACATCTTTATACCTCGTAAACATTACCAGTGTTTTTTTATTTTTTTTATTACTCACTCAAAAGTTATAGGGGTGTCTCCAGACTTTTAGTTCACCCTGGGCGTGTAATATACAGAGTGTTCATAAAGTCCCTTTAACCCCCCCCCCCCTCATTATTTTTGTTACTCAAAATAAGTTAAGAAAACTTTGTAAATACCTTGTGTTGAATAACAGGACCAATCTTTTGATATATCTGACACACTATGATTTTGGGGAGCTTACAATTTCAAATATAAAGTTAGGTCATGTAATACACCATTGAAAATCTTATTAAAAGAGAAATACAATGTGGCAAACTAGAGCTTAACATCTTACTTCGTTTCAAAGTAATGGACCATCAAAGTTCTGGAAAATAACATACAACCTAACTTACTCCTAATATCAACAAATTAATAACCTGCTTTGATGTTATGATTACAATATAATTTTCCAGAACTTTGATTGTCCATTTCTGTGATACGAAGCAAAATACAAAGCTCTAGTTTGCGCCATTCTGTATCGTTTTTTTACTTTCTCACTATACTATAGTATAGAGAAAGTATAGTGATCGCAAAAAAAATCAATGTTGAGATTTTTGTGGAAATATCCGTTTTGGGACACCCTGAGTCCAAAAAAGTGGTTTTTACAAAATGTCTGTATGTCAGTATGTATACAAAGCTAGAGCGAAAACTATTCGATCGATTTCAAACAAATTTGCGCCAGTCATGTCAAGTTGGCCTGTATAGATGCGCGAAAAACTGTTTTAAATTTGTTTGAAAACAACCCCTTTTTGACCAAAAAAACCCCAAAAAGCAGTTATTATTTTTTTATAAAAAAACGGCTCTAACGATTTTGATCAAATTTGGCTTATTTGTAGCCTTTAATGTACCCTACCATATGCAAAAAACCGCATCTTTCTAAAAATTATCGTTTAGCTAATAATAATAATAACTGATTTTTGGTGGTTTTTTGCCACAAAGAGGGTTGTTTTTCAAAAAAATTTTCGTGCATCTATACAGGCCTAATTGACGTGTTTAATGCAAATTTGTTCGAAATCGATCGACTAGTTTTCTCTCTAGCTAATAATAATAATAATATTTATTAGTTAACCTCCTAGTTTTAAATCACCTCTCCTACCCCACCTACAAAATTATGAAGTCACTGTGAATTTGCTTAATCATTTAAATATGTTTGTGAGAAAGTATGTGCCAGTTTCTGGTACCGTTTATTTAAATAAGCATTTCAATGATGTATTCATGACCTACCTTTATATTTGAAATTTGTTAACACCTACCCCTCTAAAGGCCCCCAAAATCGTAAATGTTCAGATATGTCAAAAATGTGTCCTGTTATGCAACAATAGGAGTATTTTGTTTAATTGCTATCATTGTAATCGCAGACGTAAGTTTTGCCGAAAGCAAGAGTAAATTTAACAAATTCGTCCATTTAAAATACGTAGCCCAAGTGGAAGATTTCCTGTGTTTGTATGATAATCAACCGTTCATTGTACCACTTCTGGTACGTAGGTTATTACTCAGTGGCATTTAACGGCTGTTTTAACATAATACAAACCAGGTACCGAAACCAGGTAGACCGTAGCGCCCGAAATGTGCACGTAGGCTACCTTACCGGCTTATGTGTAGGATGTTATGACTGTTTTTCGCGCAAGGACCAAACTTACTACTAACAAAAAGATTCCATTTCTTGATTTAGACTGAAAGTTTTTATTGCAATTTTATTGTTTACAGCACTGTAACCCTTTCAAGGACTTTTTTCTTGAAGGACTTTTCTTATAGGTTCGCTCAATTTGCGTCGATGTAGAAGGCACATGGAAATGTTGAAATATAATTACAGTAACTTATGTATATTATAAGCGCACCGAGTCCAAAAAAAATTTGCGGGCAGTAAATCGGATTTTACCGTCACGCTCTACTATATATAGTACACATGTGTATATAGCAGAGTATATAGTTTACTTGGTAATACCTCTGAAATGGACATTGTGCTTCCTCGTTTCGTAAGTTGTGTTAAAATAGTTTACTTGGTAATACCT
>JAGFPH010001288.1:176421-212276 GCA_018207615.1 Philaenus spumarius
GTAATACCTCTGAAATGGACATTGTGTTTCCTCATGTCGTAAGTTGTGTTAAAATGGTTTACTTGGTAGAGTTAAGATGATCAAATTTCAGATTAAACCAATATGACCAACGATTTACATTCTTTACAGTTTCCACTTCTGTCGGCAGTCCCGTGATAGCTTTCTTTTTTTATTTATTCTTTAAAAAAAAATATGTCTTGCTTATAAAATATTCATTTTAAAATCAAATAAATCGTGCTAACAACTTAGGTTTACGTAGAATTTTCTTAATATTTCAACTTTAGTAAAAGACATAATAATGTTTTTTTTTACCAAAGATGTTAAAAATTTCACTTTTCAGGAAATTTCACTTTCAAAATCAGTCAAAGATTTCTCTAGATATGAATTATTTCGTAAAAAAATGGATATCTATAAAACAAAACGTTTTTGGAAAAACTTTTACTCTTATTTTCTCTTTAATTTGTCCCACAGAACCATTTCCCGAATTTTTGCTGTTTGTTTATGGGACACCCTGTATATTACGATTTTAACGATACACTAAAACGTGTTCTGGGGACCATGATCGGTGCTCATTGACTACTCCCGACCTTAGGTCTCACCATAAGGATCACTGCAATAGTTCATCTTTCCTATGGAAATTCGTTAACAAGCTTTTAACAATAAACACCATATTAAACTGACTCCGTCCATAAAATTTTATTCGCGAACAAAAAAAGATCGCAACTATGAGAAACATAAAATGTTTTCTTAATTTCCCAAGATATTCGAAACTAACTATAACTGATTTAATTAAGAGTTTTAAAGAAATTATGGCCAATTAAAACTGCAGACAATCCAACAGCTGTCTGTTACGATGAACATTGATAACAGCTGATTAACTTCAACTCAAAACCTGTCTGGATTAGTTTAAGGTAGAATAGACTTCTAATGCGCTAGTACTTTATGCAAGCTGGCTTCGCTTGAAGATGTGCTTTAATAAATAACAAACGGTACCAGGAACTGGCGCATACTTTCTCACAAACATATTTAAATTATTAAACAGATTCGCAGTGACTTCATTAATGTAGGAGGGGTAGAAGAGGCGATTTATTAAAGTAGAAGATTAACTAATAAATATTATTATTATTAAACAAATAAAAGAGCACTGTGGCGACAAAATCACACTGATTTAAATAAAAACGCTAGGCTTTCTTAAGTATTACAGATGATGGGTGAACTCAGCCGTAATATTATATTATATTGTTATTCACGGACAATAATTCACGGACGTACACTCGCTTTTATAGGAGTCGATGGCCAGTTGTATGCAGGCAGGCCAACAACTGTCTGTTACGATGCACATTGTTAACAGCTGATTAACTTCAACTCAAAAGTTGTTTGGATTATACTTTGAGGTTATGTTCACGACGCTTAAAACCTTTGGTATAGTATAGATTTCTAGTACGCTATTATTTTACACTAGGGGAGACCCTTGCGTGCTCCGTACGCCATCTGCGTTGGAACCTTCTACACACGTCATTATATTAAGTTTTCTTTATAATAAAGGTGTAGGATTAGTGATAACATCAAAGCTAAGATGGTAAATAATGTTAAATCAAATTATTTTTTATATTTTATAACAGCAGTTATAATAAAGGTTAAAAGAACCAGCAAGGCTCTGTTCTACACTTTTATAAAAACCTAACCTAAAAGTTAGAAATACAAATAATTGCTCCACAGTTTGTAATCAGCTCTTAATGGAAATATTAGAGCAAACAGCGGATTACTTTATCAATAGTAAACATATTTATTTATTATTTAATATGGCGCTCTCATTGCCCTAATTTATTTAGTACAGTCTGTGTTTTTTTTTACTTCAACTTACGGCTTTGTTCACAAAAACCTATTTTAAAAGTTAGACTAGGGGCTCTGCCCCTGGACGCTCCGCGTCCCAACCCCGGCTCGGCCTTCGGCCTCAGATGGCTGCTTCGCTTCGCTCGCAGGTGGAAAATTTGATAAAGAATCTCGTTAATCTTTTGCTCGTTTGTACATAGGTGACCGAGCATAAATTATCTGTTTTATTTGGCAGCTGACTCAAACTCATTAAACATTATCTCCATAAGATTAACATGGGAAATTTGAAGGATTGTATACCGGGGCTCCTTCTCGGGTGAATAGCGGCTGAACGGATGATAATATATAAGACTTGACATATCTGTGAATGATTATGTTCAGTTTTTGATCCAAATTAGCTGTTTTATATATAATAGGTTTGTAACAACCAATGTTTGAATTGAATTAAAATATAGTTAGCATTTTTCGTTGATTTTTGTTTGTGTTTGTTTTTAGTTTGTCAATGTAACCTCAAAAAGGTAATACTACATTTGATACTGATTTAATCCAAATCAGTTGTTGATCAAAATCAGCTGTTTTAAGCTTTTCATACGAACAGCTGTTTTTGTGTCCTTGATAAAATCAAAAGAAATATTTCTTCTTCTTCCTTAAGATTGACCTTCCATAAGATTAACATTGAAACTTTGAGGGCCACTGGGGCGTAGCCCTAATGTCCTAGGACTTCGGTAAATGCTTGATGACATATCTACAGGTAATAAGACACATTTTAAAACAAAAATCATCAAAATCGGTCCATTAGGAGAGGCTGGGCGATTGGAAATAGGTTTTGACCAAATTCTTTTAATATATATAGACTAGGGGCTCTGCCCCTGGACGCTCCGCGTCCCAACCCCACCTCGGCCTTCGGCCTCAAATGGCTGCTTCGCTTCGCTCGCAGTTGGAAAATTTTACCTAATCTAAAAAAAAACTGGTAGTTGTGAAGAATTATAACAAAACCTGATTCTAATAATTAGCCCAATTGGTGTTTTGGTTCATTGTAGGCCCACCCTAAAATTATGTTCTGTTTTTGATCCAAATTGGCTGTTTTATATATAATAGGTTTGTAACAACCAATGTTTGAATTAAATTAAAATATAGTTAGCATTTTTCGTTGATTTTTGTTTGTGTTTGTTTTTAGTTTGTCAACGTAACCTCAAAAAGGTAATACTCTTCAAATTTTCTAAGTAATGTTGCTATGGTAATGAAAGTAAACAAACATGATGTGTTGCTAAGTTTTTTTATACGAACAGCTGTTTTTGTGCCCCTGAAAAAATCAGCTGTTTTTGATAAAATCAATAGAAATCTTTCTTCCATAAGATTAACATTGAAACTTTGAGGGCAACTGGGGCGTAGCCCTAAAATAAAAAATATTTTCTATGCTTGATGACATATCTACAGGTAATAAGACACATTTTAAAACAAAAATCATCAAAATTGGTCCATTAGGAGAGGCTGGGCGATTGGAAATAGGTTTTGACCAAATTCTTTTAATATATATAGATATACAAATAATTTTTTTAGTTTGAAATCAGCTGATAATGGAAATATTATAGGAAACAGCCGACTATTGTTATTATTACAGTCAATAGACATATGTTTAATAGATGCTGCAGTTTTTCAAAAAGTATATAAACACACACTTGTATTCAAATGAAATTTTGTGTCAAAATTTCAAAGCAATCGGTTAAGAACTACCGGAGATTATCGATTTTGAACAAACGCACATTTACATTTTTATTTCTAGAGATAGATCGACATAACCTCAAAAGTAAACTAAATTTAACAACAAGGTCGTTGACGCCGACTGCAGATATATTCGTAAAACCTCTTCAAGCAGATCCATAATTGAAACATCCATCAACTAAATTCCAACAAAGACATTTTTAATGTCCCAAACAGCCGCCTCCCGTCCTTATTTGTAAAATATAAATTTCACTGTTACATTTTTGGCGCGGTAACGGTAACGAAGTTAATCGTCGGGCCCCCCAAGTAAGTTCTCGGCCTTCGTAGTACTTTATGTACGATAAAAATAACTAAGTAAAAACGAAACATGCCGGAACAAAACAGAACTCCCCCCCCCACGTCGATCCTTGCCGCTCATTCGCTCTGGCATGCATCATAAAATGATTCCGATAAAAAAGCGGCTCTTGGCTTTCTTGCATAGATTATTACCCTAGCAATCAGGGCTAACTACGCACATTCCATAGGGAACATCTTTGTGCGCAATTTATGTTTGTTTTTTCGTTCGGGCGCTTTTTGTTGTGGAAATGAAATTATCTTGGCTCGAACTAAATTACAACAAAATCTGAGATTTGAATTTAATTCGCGTAATTTTGCACTGATATTTATATAATACTAGGGGAGACCACGGCGTGCTTCGCACGCCAACCCCGTTGGAACCTTCTATACACAAAATGATGTTATGTTTTTTTTTATATATATAACTAGGGGAGACCCCTGCGTGCTCCGCACGCCAACCCCCAATGGTTAAAAGAACCAGCAAGGCTCAGGTCTACACGTTAAAACCCTAAGCTAGAAATACAAAATAATTGTTTCAAATTTTGAATTCAGCTATTAATGGAAATATTAGAGCTAACAGCTATATTATCTGTTATTTTAATACATGTGTTGGTTTATCATTCTAGGCCTAACCTAAGATTTTTTCCGACTAAATTTACAAATATTGAAATAAAAAAAGGTTTTTATCGAAATGAATTATAGCCTATGTTACTCAGGGATAGTGTAGCTTTTTATTAGTAAAACTATTTTTTCAATCGGTTGAGTCGTGCCAGAGATTACCCCCTACATACAAACAAAAAAAAAACAAACTTTACCTCTTTATAATATTAGTAGTACCAGGAGACCAAGCTAAAGCTCGATTATAAGCAGGGCCTAGTTCGCTCACGACAATAACTATTATTGCAAATTTCCGTGAACATCGTTTAGGTTAGGCCTATAACATTAAACAACTAAATAAAGGGTATGTTTATTTAGCAGAAGTATTCGTTTCCATGGTAACTATAAATAGATACAACATTAGGCTAACCTCTAATAAAATACAGTTTAAAAGAAAACAGATGATTATTGTAATGGCATTGAAAACATTTGCATCAGCTGTGCTTTGTATTGTTTAAAATGGACAAATTTCACTTTTTAATTTAATAAAAAGACGTAGAAAACGAATTTTCCCAGACTGGTGACCATTTCCAATCGATTTCTCGTGGCCAAAAGCCCCATATAAAATCAAAAATCCTTAGACGGAGATTCCAGATCCATTTAGCAGACAAACAATTATCTCTCGCTTTAGAAGATAGGATAGATAAAGGTGTAGGATTAATAATAACATTAAAGCTAAGATGGTAAATGTCCAAATCAAGTTATTTCGGATATTTTATAACAGCGGTTTGAAAGTTATAAATTAAACAATTGCTTAAAAGTTTGAAATCAGCTGTTAATGGAAATATTAAAGCAATCAGCTGATTACTGTATCAACAATAAACATATTTGTTTATTATTTATTGTGGCGTTTCCCATTGCCGTAAATATTTAGTATATTTTTGTTTGTTTTTATTTTCAATGGATTTTGCAATTTTTCAAAATGTATATAAAAACACTCTTATATTCAAATGAAAGCTTGCGTCTAAATTTCAATTTGAGTGTACTAAAGTAATTCTGGTTCAAAATGTTCTACTAGTTATTAGAAACCAGGAAAACTTTACTTTTTCAGTTTATCTTCAAGGGGGAAAACGTTATGAAGTAAATAGAATCTTCTGCTATCGATATTTTTTTTATTTTTTTAAAAAGTAAAAAAACGTTTTGGTTTAAAAAAAATCATTGGTAACATTTTTTTTATGAACTATGTAATGTACCTAAGCCTACCATAAGAAGTTGACCAAAAATTCCTTTATGTAAGGTCACAGTAAATTATTTTCGTTTTGTTTGAAAAACGGATACGACAAGCTGTACCGCCCCCCTTAATATTATAGTGAAGAAATTAATAGTTTATGTGTTATACGAATATGTACGAATGTTTCCGAAACTAAGCGAATGGGTATTTCTTCTTTAAATTTGTATAAACGAATATAGTGTTGATAAAGGTTTCATTTATATTAAACCTCAAATTAAATCTTATAACGTATTATAGCATACATTAATACAGTACTATAACTCATACTTTAAATAAACGGTATCAGAAACTGGCACATACTTTCTCACAAACATATTTAGATTGTTAAACAGATTCACTGTGACTTCATAACTGTATTAAAGAACAAAAGTATTCATACATTAAAGTAGGAGAGTAACCAATAAATATTATTACTATTAGCTGAATGAGAATTTTTAGAAATATGCTGTTTTTTCATAACGGTAGGGTAAACCAAAGGATACAAATAAGCCAAATTTTATCAAAGTAGGCCTGTATAGATGCACGAAAAAAGGTTTTGAAAATTTTTGAAAAAGAACCCTCTTTTTGGCAAAAAAACCCCCAAAAAATCAGTTATTATTTTTTTATAAAAAAAACGGCTTTAACGATTTTGATCAAATTTGGCTTATTTGGCTTTTAATGTACCCTAGTACATGCAAAAAACCGCATCTTTCTAAAAAATTTATTTCAGTTATTAATAATAATAATAACTGGTTTTGGGGAGGTTTTGGCCTAAAAGGGGGTTGTTTTTCAAAATATTTTAAAACCTTTTTTCATGAATATATACAGGCCTAATTTACATGTTTGGTGCAAATTCGTTCGAAATCGATCGAATAGTTTTCTCTCTAGCTAATAATAATATTTGTTAGCTACTTTAATATCACTTCTCCTACCCCTCCTACAATTATGAAGTCACAGTGAATACGTTTAATATTTTAAATATGTTTTTCAGAAAGTATGTGCCAGTTCCTGGTACCGTTTACTTTTAAAAGTGATCGTTTTTCGAAATATTCAACAAGAAGTGTTTTAAAGATCCGCAATTTTTTTTTGGTGATTGGAAACTTTTCAGCGTTTTAATTACAATTTCGCTGTCAAAATTCGCAAAGAAAATCATCGACTAATCGACTAACAAGATGAGATATTATTAAATGATTTGCAGTATCGTTTTTAGCACGAGAATTACAATGTGATATGTAATTTATGTTTTGCAATCGCTAATAATAGATGTAGACAAAGTTTGGTGATCTTTTACCTTGATCTTGAAATTTTAATGATTAAAATCTAAAGAACGGTTAAAGATATCGCTAAACGGTTTTCACCATTGCTTTTCCCATTAAATTTCACGTCGAAATGATGTGCCATATGGGTATGTAGTTGTTTAAAAAAAAAATTGAATCCAAGATGGCGGATAAAAATGTCAGATACATCCCGGAATAGTTTCTTCGGTACAGGAATAAATTACATTTAATCTGGTTACCCTATGCAACCTGTTTAGCTGTAATTAAACCGTTTCCAGACTGTCTGGACACCCTGTATAACTAGTTACATTGGTCACGCATTAAATTTATAAATGCCAGTTTTATGCTCTAACTAGTAAGCCCCGGTAAAAATCAAGATTAATTTGATACACTTCAGAAAAACGATTTGTTTTCACGTTAAAAGTGTAATAAAAGTTACAAATAAGAAGAAGTATAGGATTAAACATTCTACTTAAAGACCTGCAACAAATTTTATACAACCAAACAATAGATCATACATTTTAATCAAAGGCTTACTAAATTAATGATTTTAAACCTAAATATATCAAACTAGGGGAAACCCCTACGTGCTCCGCACGCCAACCCTGTTAGGACCTTCTATACACATAATCATGTCATGTTTTGTTTATAATAAAAGTGTAGCCTAGGATTAATAATAACCCCAAAGCTAAGATAGTAAATAATGTTAAATGTTCAAATCAAATTATTTCGTATATTTTATAACAACAGTTATTATAAAGATTAAAAGAACCAGCAAGGTTCAGGTCTAAACTTTAGTAAAAACCTAACCTTAAAGGTAGGAATAGAAATAATCGCTTCAAAGTTTGAAATCATCTGTTAATTAAAACGAAGAGCTGTTTTATCTGTTATTTTATTCAATCGGTTGCTAAGGTAATAAATGTGAATACATGTGTTGGTTCATCAGTCTAGGCCGTTCTTAAGATTTTTTTGACTAAATTTACAAATATTGAATTTTAAAATGTTTTTTTTTCAAAATGAATTATAG
This sequence comes from Philaenus spumarius, assembly GCA_018207615.1. Taxonomy (NCBI): domain Eukaryota; kingdom Metazoa; phylum Arthropoda; class Insecta; order Hemiptera; family Aphrophoridae; genus Philaenus; species Philaenus spumarius. The sequence continues at coordinate 184,484 of JAGFPH010001288.1, forward strand.
CCTATGTTACTCAGGGATAGTGTAGCTTTTTATTAGTAAAACTATTTTTTCAATCGGTACAGTAGTTCCAGAGATTACCCCCAACATACAAACAAACAAACAAATTTTACCTCTTCATTCATCCAAATCTACATATTATTGTACATTTCAAATTATCTTAAGTTTCCATCGAAAGTTGGCCAACATTTGTCGGTTAACATAAGCTGAAACTTTTTTGATTCTATTAAAATAGCAATGATCCAAACCAATAGCACAAGACAGACCTTGCGCATGAGCTATCCATACATGTCAGGAAGCTGACATGAAAGAAAGAATCAGATGTATGATACAACACAAAATTTAACCTAAGAGTTGTAAACATAACTTTAAATGTTTCACAAAGTGGTTGATGTACTACAGCTGATGAAGGAAATCAGCTGTTGTAAGTTAAGGTAGGCTACTATATTCGAACAATACAACTTTGCGCATGCGCTATACTCGTTTTTTACGTACGGACGTTTTTGACCAAGTAATTTTTAAATATTCATAAATACTTGACAAACCAACGTGACGAAACTCTGATGATGGAGTAGAAACTACGAAACGCGTTACTGGTTTAACAGAAAAGAAATTGGAGATAAAGTAATTTCTTGTATTTCTTTTGTAGTTTACTCATAAACTTTTAGCACTATTTTAAATTAGCATATTATTTCGTTTTTGAGGGCAACAACTCATGAGTGAACAGAATGGTCGCAGTATGGAAAACTAGTGAAATTCTGATATTTTAACAACGATATTTTCACTTTTTGGCCCAGAAACGACACCTTAAAGTATGGGAAGAGCTTCATGAAACATGCTGTTTACACAGGGTGTCCCGCCTGAAATGTTACAATAGCTAACTTTTAAAGTATAAATATGACAGAGTACAGTACTTTGAATGAGGGACCTTCTTTTCAATGAAGTTTAAAAATCCATTTTGTGAAACGTAAAACATCGCCGCCATGTTCCAATATGGCGGCCAACTTTGAAATTTGTTTTGGAAAATTCAGTATTTCATGTTTTATTCTTGGGTATTTAAAAAAATCTTTAACAGTTTAGGAATCACAGTCACTTGAAGTTCAGAAAATTTTACGTTTGATAGGCCTACAATTTATTCCCACCTATTAATGTTACATGGAAATCGATTTTGAAAAAAGTGCCAAATTTCATTAAAAATAGCGATTTGATTTTTTTTTTTATTTTGTAACCCCTCAATAATTTGTATAATGAAATTTGGTACTTTTTTCAGAATTGATGTCCACGTCATTTTAGAGCTTACAAAAATAAGGGCAGTTCCCCATTAAAACTTATTTGTACCCCCGAAGTTTCAAAAGGTTCCTATTGTAACATTTTAGGAGGAAAACAATTATTTGTAGGCCTGTCAAACGTAAAATTTTAAGAACTTTAAGTGCCTGTAATTCATAAAAGGCTAAAAAAATATCCAAGAATAAAACAGTCTTAAAATATTATTTTACACCGAAAACCCCTAAAAATACAGGATGTTCCATATTGGAACATGGCGGCAATTTTTTACATTTCACAAAATGGATTTTTATACTTTATTGAAAAAAAATGAATGTTCCCCATTTAAAGTACCTACTCTGTCAAATTTATACTTAAAAAGTTAGCTACTGTAACATTTTAGATGGAATACAGTGATACAGTACTTGTAAACATGGGCGCAAATATGATATTTTCTGGGGGGGGGGGGTAGACCGAGGTGTGGGGCTTAACACGTCCGCTGCTAAGGACGCACATGTGAGCTTGACACTGAACACTGTGAGAAGAGGCCGACGCACAGTGCATTGCACGCCAACCCCTCATATTGGGAGTATTTTCAATACACAATGCATTGCGTGCTTCGCACGCCAACCTCCGTGTTGGAAGTGTTTTCAATACTCAGAGCATTGCGTGCTTCGCACGCCAACCCCCGTATTGGGAGTATTTTCAATACACAGAGCATTGCGTGCTTTGCACGCCAACCTCTGTTTTGGAAGTATTTTCAATACACAATGCATTGCGTGCTTCGCACGCCAACCCCCATATTGGTAGTATTTTCAATACACAGTGCATTGCGTGCTTCGCACGCCAACCCCGTATTGAGAACATTTGCAATATAGAGTGCATTGCAGTTCATGCTTGAACTTTTGTAAAGAATAAAATAAGTACATGTAAAATCAAACGGCACATAACATTTAAAATATATTTTAGTGCTAACCTCTTTAAAGAAAAACATCTGACTATAATTAATAATATACATATTTTCCTTTCTCTGGGAGCTGGGGGGGGGGGGGGGGGCACTGGCCGCCCAAGCTTGTAAACCTTGTTCTTGTTTACACTACCTAAAACCCCCTGCTACAACCCACCTAACCCATATCCCAGTTTCATAATTTTTGACAACATTCATCGTTCCCTATTTACAAAGGATGCCCACGACGTAAACATAGTAATCACGATCGGATAGTGGGTAAACGAGCCGGATTAAAGGCCCGGAGGCGGACCCCGCCGGAAGCCGCTATTATAGAAAACCTACGGGCCATTCTAGTTAGACCACCCGACCACGTGACCACGCGGCAGCCGAGCGGTGGCTTTTGATAAATTTTGAAAACATGGTGTACTCTAAATGATTTGATAGGACCAACAGTTGGCAGACAGACGGCTTAGGTTACTGCGACCACCCGGTGTCTGTCGGTCTGTCCAACCTTGCTAATACCTTGGCTAGGTGGTGGTGCGACCCGTAACGTTGGAGAAACGCGCAAATAACAGCTGTTTGGTTTACAGGAGGGTTCTTTATTGGCATTCGTCTAGTAAGAAATAAGAGCGATATTTTAAGCACTATTAGGAAAGAATATTTTACATCTACCGGGTGATCTTTAAGCCTGCCGCCGTTTTCGTCTTGGAAACTATTCATTCTACAGCAATGAGGGACTTATATTTAATATACAGGGTGGACCAGCTAAAGTGTGACAATAGCTAAGTTTTAAAATACGATTCGGACAAAAATGTTTAAATAGAACATCTGCCCTTAATTTTTGATACCTTTTGGACTGTGTATAAATTTTTTTCGAAATCCGCCATTTTCAATCCAAAATGGTGGCCAACTTCATTTTTTTAAATAGAAACCCAACATTTTTATGACGTTTTCGGATTTTATGGGCAAGTTTAAGACTTTTTTGTTCTTTACATTTTTTTGATAAACCTAACGGTTCTCTTGTAAAATGAAGTCGAAGTTTCATTTTTTTACAACCAACATCTAAACCATGCTTCAGACAACAAACTTTTTGTAAATCAAATTAGTACAATAAAATATAAAACCATCACTCTCCCATAAAATTTAATTAAAGCTTTCAAACACAATTGAGCAATTTAGGACACATACTAAAATTAGTATTGTTAAAGTGGTTTGTATTTAAACGCCTTTGAAATAAAGCAGTCACGCTGGATATCTCTTTACAACAATGCAACAGCTGTTTCCGGATTCTTCATTGTTGCCTTTTAATCTAGTTTATACCACAGTACTGTTAACTTCTAAGGTACTGACTTTCAAATTTATTGTGTTTTTGTGTGAGTTGTATTTGCAAAATGAATGCATATGAAGAAGCTTACAGTATGTTCCTCATATTAGGAAAGTGTAGAGGAAACTACAGAGATGCAGCAAATTTGTTTTCGGTGCGTTTTCCAAACCAAACACCAAAGTCTCGAATGGCCTTTTTAAGACTAAAGAACAGGTTTCTTCATAATGGGTCTATCCATACTGATAAAAAAGTGCTAAGAAAATGGTTTAGAAGTTGGTTATTGTAACCTTTATGAGTGATTAGCTGTAAAAAAAATGAAATTTCGACTTCATTTTACAGGAGAACCGTTAGGTTTATCAAAGAAATGTAAAGAACAAAAAAGTCTTAAAATTGCCCATAAAAATGGGGGGTTTCTATTTAAAAAAATGAAGTTGGCCACCATTTTGGATTGAAAATGGCGGATTTAAAAAAAAATTATACACGGTCCAAAAGGTATCAAAAATTAAGGGCAGATGTTATATTTAAACATTTTTGTCCGAATCGTATTTTAAAAGTTAGCTATTGTCACACTTTAGCTGGTCCACCCTGTATACACTTTTAAGGCCGAAATTTTACAATATGGCCAATTTAAAAAATTTAAACAGAATATTTATTTTATGGATTATAGGCCTACATACAGGGTGTCCCATAAGTATTTTTTTCCAAAAACGTTCCGTTTTCCAGATATCTGCCATTTTGTTTCTTTTACGAAATAATACGTATCTTGGGAACGGTTCGACCGAATGAGTTCAAACTTTGCATGAAGCTTAACCAAACAATGATCGATCTCAAGAAAAATAATCGATTCTATCCAATTACGCGTTTCAAAATGGCGACTGTTTGAAAATTTCAAACGATAATTACTCAAAAGCCGTACATTTTAACAAAAAATTTCAAGACACCTTTTTTGTAGCCCTTTCGATTCCCTATCGGATGGTGCAACTATCAAAACAATCGGATGAAGGATAATAGCTGAGTTAAAGACAATGACAGCAAGTGTACATACAATATTGCTGCGTTACTGTGCTGCTAAAGGATGCCGGGTTGAACAAACCAATTATTAAACATAACTCAACTTAGGTTAAACAGTGATCTATTTTAAGAAAAATAAGCGATTATAAAAAACAAGCTTTTCAAAATGGCGGCTATTTAAAATTTTCAAACCCGAGTTACACAAAAAAACCTACAAAAAACATGTCGCACATCGTAAAAAAAATACTGAGCGATGTTCGGTCTCCCAGGTACTATAAATGCAATAACGTACAGTGTATGCCAGGGTTAATTCTTTTCAGGGTGTTAATAGCGGAATTTCTTCCGAACAAACGACATTGTCGTGCGGCTCGAAACAATCACATCTGCACAGTCATCACCACGTAACGTTTGCTCCTCCTGTTTGGACATAAGCGCCCAAACTTTAACACCCTTAACTCCAGGGGGGCGGGACACCAGAGGCGACAGAACCCAGTGGGGGATAAAGTAGCCTTCATTAAACACTGTCGGATTTTCCGAGATTTAAAAACAGACGGTTTTATTACTTGCGATTTTAAGATCGTCTGGCGATAGTGTGTCCGGCCCACACGAGGCGTCTTTAGTAGCGGCGATTAAATCGCGTCATCGTTTGGTAATTTTTTTTTCACTTTTATCAGTAATGATAAAAATCGCAAAATTAGTAATAAGCCCAATTCAATCAACATTATTCGCGCTAACTGTTTTACTTTGATATCTCGTTACAAAACTGTCGGTGTTTTTTCTATATCTATATAGGCTGTGTAAAAAATAAAAAAAATTGGGTCTGCGCCGGACCAGACGGTGAAAGTTATACTTCTTTGGCCATCCAATGGTATAGACAGGTAGACTATTGATTTAATATATTTTGGAAAAAACTAGTCGTAACTTAGAGTAGCCCTACTATTTTGTAGATGATTTTATAAAAACACTAACCAATACTGAAGGCATATTTTAAAATTAATATCCAATTTTTCCTTCTTTGTTACATACGCTTACGAATACTATCGTTGCATCTGTTTGGTTGGTCACAGTTAGTCTGGGGACCATGATCAGTGCTCACTTACTACACCGAACAAAATGAACGAGCTCCCGAAGTTTCTGCATATCTTCGTGAATCGCCCTGTATATACAATTTTTAATGACTGTCAAAACTTGTTCAGGGGACCATGATCAGTGCTCACTTACTACACCCAACAAAATTAATATTGCATTGCCATCGGTCCTTGATAAGTGTGCAAAGTTGCAAATCAATCAGACCTTTTGAAGGGGGTGAAAATCACGTCGTGTTCTGGGGACCACGATCAGTGCTCACGTACTACACCCAACAAAATTAATATTGCATTGTCATCGGTCCTTGATAAGTGTGCAAAGTTTCAAATCAATCCGACTTTTTGAAGGGGGTGAAAATCACGTCGTGTTCTGGGGACCATGATCAGTGCTCACTTACTACACCCAACAAAATGAATGAGCTCCCAAAGTTTCTGCATATCGTCGTGAATCACCCTGTATATAAAATTTTTAATTAATGTCGATAACGTGTTCAGGGGACCATGATCAGTGCTCACTTACCAACAAAATTAATATTGCATTGTCATCGGTCTTTGATAAGTGTGCAAAGTTTCAAATCAATCCGACTTTTTAAAGGGGGTGAAAACCACGCCGTGTTCTGGGGACCATGATCAGTGCTCACTTACTACACCCAACAAAATTAATATTGCATTGCCATCGGTCCTTGATAAGTGTGCAAAGTTTCAAATCAATCAGACTTTTTGAAGGGGGTGAAAATCACGTCGTGTTCTGGGGACCGTGATCAGTGCTCACTTACTACACCCAACAAAATTAATATTGCATGGTCATCGGCCTTTGATAAGTTAGCAAAGTTTCAAATCAATCCGACTTTTTGAAGGGGGTGAAAATCACGTCGTGTTCTGGGGACCATGATCAGTGCTCACTACACCCAACAAAATTAATATTGCATTGCCATAGGTCCTGGATAAGTGTGCAAAGTTTCAAATCAATCCGACGTTTTGAAGTATAGGAAAGTATACGAATATACGAAGAAAGGTACAAAAAGGCACTTTCCGGATTTTACTCCTAACGCGTGACGCGGTTTCTCGACCGACACCCCATCCCGATTACAACGGGCGCAAAGAAGTATAACTTCAAAAACTGCGGGTAGGTTTGATCCAATCCGTATGCATTCGTTACGCACGCCCAGGTCGTTCGACAGATCGGAGCCAATTTGACACAGCGATTTATTGAGCTAACCCTGTAAGCATTATTTCACTTACTTACATTTAAGGGGTTAAAAAGGGGTAACCACCCCAACACAGCACACCTTTAATTCTCGTGGGGATAGTGAACTGAAATGTTGCACAATTGTTTCTTACGCGGTACATGCAAAAGTAATAGTTTTCGAATTTGGATAATTTACGCTTAAGGGATGAAAGAACCCCTGTAACAATAAATATTGTTTGTTATATATCTCAAAAACCCTACCGCCTAGGAACGTGAAATTTTGTATGTACACGCATTTGTCATAGGCGCTAGAGGCGCAATAATGAAGGATTTTAAAATATTTTACCTTTAAGAGGTAAAATGGGTTAACTACCCTTAAAAAAAACTGATAATTCGTACACTTGCTATGAAGCCCGGAGACCAGAAAAGAAAAAAATTTAATTCACGATATGAAAGTAATAATTTCTCAAAATAAATACAACCATATCGAATGTACAAAAGCGAATGTACGTCCGTACGTACATACAACCCCTAAAACAATAAGTAGTGTTTATTATGAAATTTGGTACATTATTCTTAGGTGATATCCTAAAAAGCAAACACATTTGAATTTCGTTTACTCGACTTAAGAGGTAAAACGGGTTAACTTACCCTTAAAAATAACTGATAATTCGTACACTTGCTATGAAGCCCGGAGACCAGAAAGGGGAAAAAAATAATTCACGATATGAAAGAAATAATTTCTCAAAATAAATACCACCATATCAACTCCTATAAAAGCGAATGTACGTCCGTACGTACATACATATGACGTGAGTAACATATAATATAACAGCTGATTTCACTCAATCTGTAATACTTAAACAAAACCCAGCGTAGATTATACTTTGGGGTTATGTTTACAGCTTCAATCATTAAAATTTCTTGTCAAGTTGATTTTTTGAAATGTGAGTTGCAGAACTAATTTATGCTATAATAAGTTATAAGATTTGCTTTTAGGTTATAAACTGTATATAAATACAATATTTTATCATCAATATATGTACAAATTTAAAGAAGAAATATTTTATTCGTTTAACTTCAGAAACATTCGTACATCCTCGTTTAACATATAAACATATTCCATTATTAATTTATTCACTATAATATTAATCTATACTAATATTATAAAGAGGTAAAGTTTGTTTGTTTGTTTGTATGTAGGGGGTAATCTCTGGCACTACTGAACCGATTGAAAAAATAGTTTTACTAATAAAAAGCTACACTATCCCTGAGTAACATAGGCTGTAATTAATTTCGGTAAAAACCTTTTTTTATTTCAATATATTTGTAAATTTAGTCGGGAAAAATCTTAGGTTAGGTTTAGAATGATAAATCAACACATGTATTTACATTTATTACCATAGCAACCAATTGAATAAAATAACAGATAATATATAGCTACTAGCTCCAATATTTCCATTAACAGCTGATTCCAAAATTTGAAGCAACTATTTTTGTATTTCTAGCTTTTAGGCTAGGGTTTTAAAATGTAGACCTGAGCCTTGCTGGTTCTTTTAACTATTATTATAACTGCTGTTATAAAATATAAGAAGTATTTAATTTGAACATTATTATTATTTAACATCTTAGTTTTGAGGTTATTATTAATCGTACACCTTTATTATAAATAAAACATAACATATGTTCTAGAAGGTTCCATTGGGGGTTGGCGTGCGAAGCACGCAGGGGTCTCCCCTAGTAACTTATAAAATCATTTCATTTATCAATATAAAATAAAAAACAATTAAAAGATAATATTTTTATCTTTCTTTCGATATATAATAAAGTAGCCTATACAAATAATATGTTTTAACGAATAGGCCTGCAGTTTTATAATCCTTTTAATTGTACACATTTACCGAGTTAAAAATCCCCGTCAGTTAGGTAGGCCTAGATAAAGTCGGTTGTTTTTAAATACTGTAGCATTTTTTAAATAATGTATTTCGATGTGTATCTAAAATTTATCTGCCTGTGATTTTTCACGGGGGCTTACTAGTAGTTTAATACTGCCTTGGAAGTGAGACGCTAGATCAACATATTATATTAAACGGGTCCAGTTAGAATTGAAAATGAAAATAAACAATATCTAATCGTGAAAATCAGACATTAGAACACGAGAGCCGTGCTCTATTTATCGGAAGTGGCTGCCGTCTGGGAGGGTGGCGCTTGGCCCTATCAACACATCATGTTAGACAAATTATCATGAAGGCATGTGTAAAGTCTGGCCATCGTCAGCTGCTCTCTTCATCCCCTCTTTAACCGATCATTGACTTCAATTGGCGCCAATTTACACGTTGCTCACCGCTCACCCCAACCACGTAAGGTTTCTAAAGTATCGGTGACACTTACAGTTTATGTGCTGCTATCTGGCGGCTATTAATTGAAACAGTTGAATCCAATCATCGTGAGGCCAGCGTCGAACCTCCCGGTGGAATGTGTTCGATACAACTAGATATTGGATTGTATTAACTCAAGCGATATTAAAAAATAGTATTGAATAAAATATCGATTGTCTGGTGCAAATGGTTTGCAATGTATGATCATAGATCATGAATAATAAATAGATCTTGCATCCATACGGGGGCTGTGTGCCGAAAAAAAGGTTGTCGCGAAAATGGTACATGATCGCGCCGTGAGGTAGCCCTAGGGAGAAATCATTGGTAGCATTGGTGTTTCATACAGCTTCCGTCGTTTCCCCAATAGATAACGCCACTATCGTCGAATTTCCAGTGAAACAGAATATTGCATTGGATCGGACTTCTATTAGGTTATCCAAATACAATGGTATGATCGGAATAGCTCAGTTGGCAAAGCAATAGCGCAGAAAGCCAAATGCCCTGGAATCGAATCCCGGTCTTCGTCTATGTTTTTTTCTCTTGTGGTTTAGTTAACATTAGGTTTTTTCGAAACAACTTCAGTTGGGTGCGTCCTAGAAAAGAATGTTTCGCATAAAAATTATACAGAATTTAATTAATTAAAAACTTTTTGTGTGAAATAAATAGTTTTTGAGTTAAGTGCCATCTTATGCGTTGTGTATTTATAAAAAATGCATGAATGCGCTATTATTACCTGAAATTGATGAATTATTTATTATAATTTATATTGTGTTATTGAACTATTATTGCTATTATTTGTTATGTAATAATAATACTAATAATTATTATCATTTGTCATTGTACTAGCTTCCATGCTACCCGTTAGGTAAAGTTAATGGGGCGTTTTTTATTACTGCGGGTTTATTTATAAAAACTGCATGAATTTGAAATTGATAATGCCCTGTGTATATTTAAAATACTCCCAAGACGGGGGTTGGCGTGTGAAGCACGCAATGCATTGTGTATTGAAAATACTCAAAAGACGAGGGTTGGCGTGCGAAGCACGCAATGCACTGTGTATTGAAAACACTCCCAATACGTAGATTGGCGTGCGAAGCAGACAATGCATTGCGTTTGAAAATACTCCCAATGCAGGTAAAAAACCCGGAGATTGTTAAAAATCCAATTAATTTCCGAAGCCCCTTCCCAGAAAACTTCATTAATCCGCCACTGATCTTTTATCCATGTAAAAAAAACTAAAGCGTGTTTACATATATTTTCAATATGGAGGCTGTTTAAAATGTTTAATGTAAAATGTCTTGAAAACCGCTAATTTTACTAAAAATTGTGTATCTTGGCAGTTGTACATAACATAAATTGTTTGCAGTTTTTAACCAAAAACTCGGTCATCTTTTAAGTTACAGAAATAATAAAAAACCGATATGTTTGTCATACAATTTTTTTTTTACATGGGTAAAAGATGTCATTTACTAAACATGTGTAAAAAATTTGCGTTTAATATATTTCCTACATCCAAAGATATTAAGTATTTTGTAAAAAAAAAAAATGGTGGATAACTGAAAACGAAGCATATGTTCCGGACATATGTTTATAAAAACTGGACTTACAAAAAAGAAACACCATATAAATAACTAGGGGAAACCTCTGCGTGCTCAGCACGCCAACCCCGTTGGGACCTTATAATCATGTTATGTTTTCTTTATAATACAGGTGTAGGATTAATAATAACCCCAAAGCTAAGATGGTAAATAATGTCGAATGTTCAAACCAAATTATTTCGTATATTTTATAACAGCAGTTACAATAAAGGTTAAAAGAACCAGCAAGGCTCAGGTCTACACTTTAATGAAAACCTAACCTAAAAGTTAGAAATACAAATAATTGCTTCAAAGTTTGAAATCAGCTGTTAGTGGAAATAATAGAGCAAACAGCTGATTTATCTGTTATTTTATTCAATCGGTTGCTATGGTAATGAATGTAAATACATGTGTTGGTTCATCAGTCTAGGCCTAAATTAATTTTTTTTCCGACTAAATTTACAAATATTTTAATAAAACATGTTTTTATCAAAATTAATTATAGCGTATGTTACTTACTAGAGTAGCGTTTTATTAGTAAAACTATTTTTTCAATCGGTTCAGTAGTTGCAGAGATAACCCCCTACGAACAAACAAACTTTACCTATTTTTAATATCAGTATAGACAAACGGAACGCAGTTTCTTACAAATAACGTGTTTCGTTGACCAAGTTATCATCGTTAGTTACAATTGTACCGCGATAAACGTTATTTAAAAATTGTCAATAAACGTAACTGATGACGGTGGCTCGGTCGTCGAAACGCGTCGGTATATTTTCACGCTCGCAGGTAAACGCTGATGATTTGACAACGAGTGTACGTACGTACAGTAGGTCGGACTACATGTGTGGTCGCCGGACCCGAGGCAGTTCTTACTAATCAACGCGTGCATTCGTCATCAGTACAACAGTACTTCCCCATCTTCGGTAGTTCGCCTTGTTTTCTTTATATTTATGGTTTTTGTTTTACACGCGGGCGTGCTTCGGGTCTATAAATTTAATTTTCTAGTTTGACGATAAATTAGATGCAGATAGAAAGGACCTTGGGATGAAGACATTACGGAGAGCGGGGTATAAAACAATCGGAGGGAAAAAAGGAATAAACTCGGAGCGGCCGACTAGCGGCTACACTGAAAGCCAATTAGGCTTTGAAATGTATTTCATTTACTTATCTTTACATTTATTGCATGTGAGGCCGTGTGCTTGCAGGCTACGTGAGCGTATTGTCCTGGAGTTTTATCTTGAAACGAACTGTTTTTGGTACGCGTTCGTCTATTCCAAAACTTTGCTGGACCTGACTGAAGAAATGGTCCGTAGCTTTGGAAGGAGTTCACGTGCCACCCAAGTTCAACCCGAGGTCGACAAGTTCAACTTCGCAGAAAACAGTACAGTATCTATACTAATATTACAAAGAGGTAAAAATTTGTTTGTTTGTATGTAGGGGGTAATCTCTGGAACTACTGAACCAATTGAAACATTTTTTTTTTAATATAAAGCTACAGTATCCCTGAGGAACATAGGCTACAATTCATTTTGATAAAAACATTTTATATTTTAATATTTTTTGTAAATTTAGTCGGAAAAAATTCACAGGATGAAGTCGGGAGTTAAACCCACAGCGTCTAACAGCTGTAATACCAATAAATAAGAAACATTATGAAAAACTAAAATAAACGGTATCAGGAAACTGACACATACTTTCTCCCTCATTATAGAAACTTAATAAAAAAATACTATTACCAATTTATTGTGATTTTTTTTATTTTTAACAGTCATTTTCCCATAAAAATCCATAAAATAATGGAAAAATAAACTTTTCTCAAAAACGGCTCGAACGATTTTGATTAAAATTTTACAGTTTATAGTACTTTAGGTCCCTAATAAACTGTAAAATTTTAATCAAAATCGTTAGAGCCGTTTTTGAGAAAAGTTAATTTTTCCGATATTTTATGGGTTTTTATGGGAAAATTACCCTTAAAAATAAAAAATTCACAAAAATTAAAAAAACGCCTGGAGATACCGTGGATTAGTACCTCCATACCAAATTTCATCAAAATCGGACGACTGGTTTAGGCTCTAGGTCTGATAACATCCACACAGACACACAGACACACAGACACACACACAGACATCACTCCGAAAACCACTTTTTTAGGTTCAGGGGGACCCAAAACGGATATTTCCACCAAAAACTCAAACTCGAAAATTTTGACGAATACAATACTTTCTCCATATACTATGGTATAGGGGGAGAAAGTAAAAAGACGATTGAAAGATAAAACTTATTTTATGCAAAACGTACTGTGCAAAAGACGTACACAAAAACATAAACTACGTGTGTATTTTGCCGTTAAGGCAGGTAAAATAAATTAAACATAATTTTAGGTTATGCCTGGACTGATAAACGAACAAATATTTATTTGTTGAATGTATTTACATTCACAGACAATTCGGACGTCCAGCTTAGTATAAAGACTGAACCATCACATGTTTCAACACACACAAACCAATTAAAGCTTGCGTTAAGGAATTTAAAAATAAGAAACTACTATATTACATCCTAATTAATAAACGGTACCAGATAACTGCCACATACTTTCTAGCAGTTGAAACTTTATACCTTCCCAAGAGTAGCATAGGAGATGGTTATTTAGAATTGCAAAAGTAGGAAAATGTTACCATGGAAAGTATTAGATGCATGTAAACACACATCCATATTATATTATTACACTAGCTAGCCCGATCCGGCTTTGCACGGATAGACAAATCAAAGTTAAATGTATATTAACAAAAAATCAATAAATATAAATTACACTATGTATTTCTTATGGGGAGTTTTAGTAACTTTCACCCCTCCCCCTAACCTCCCCTAAAATTTAGATTTTTTTAAAACCCTTTCTTAGCGAGCACCTAGAGCCCTAGAGGAACCTACATACCAATTTTCATTCCAATCCGTTCGGTGTTCTTTTTTTTTAGTAACTTTGACACCCCTCTCCCTAAGATTTCGAATTTTTTTTAAACCCTTCCTTAGTGAGCACCTATGGCCCTAGAGGAAGCTACATACCAAATTTCGTTCCAATCCGTTAAGTAAATTTTGAGAAATCGTGATCAGTGAGTCAGTGGATTTCGCTTTTATATATATAGATAGATAACTACTTACATTTTTACTAATGTTGGCCTTACAATTTACTTTCGCTGTATTCACACAGTTAATTTAGCAGAAAACTACAATGTATTTCAACTAATTCTAATCATGTTTTTCGGCTTGTTTACAAGCAAATATATCCAAGAAAATTATTGATTAACTTTTTGCAACCTACGAATTATTGGTTACGTGTTCATGAACAATCTTTCGCAACTTTAAAACAGTTTAACTTCAAAAGCCGACAAAATCGAAACTGCATATAGACAAGGCCGTAGCCAGGGGGTCGTAGTCAAGCAACTTTCCGAAATCCCGAAATTTAGCAGTAAAAAATAATGCTAGGTTTAAAATGTGCAAATTAAATTACAAAATAGACAACACAACAGAGGATCCAGCTACACCATTGTGCATTGCATGCATCCCGATATTTAGATTTACTTGATTAAACTACAACGTACAATACACATGGATGCAGTAGGTTACAGCCTTACTCTCTTGTGAGCTTGATCTGATCTATTAAATAAGAAAATTATGAAGGTTCGACAAAAATACTTTAACAAAACTCTGAATGCATTGTGTATTGAAAATACTCCCAGCATGGGGGTTGGCGTGCGAAGCACGCAATGCACTTTGTATTGAAAATTCACCCAACACGGGGTTTAGCGTGCGAAGCACACAATGCAATGAGTATTGAAAATTCTCCTAATATGGGGACTGGCGTGCGAAGCACGCAATGCATTGTGTATTGAAAATGCTCCCAATAAGCACGCTACTCATAGTGTTCAGTGTCAAGCTCACGTGTGCGTCCTTAGCAGTGAACGTGTTAAAAGGGTTTAAATTCAAATCCCCGGTCCTGACCTGACCCCCCCCCCTTCCCCCCTAAATGTTTTCCCGGCTACGTCCTTGCATATATTTGTGCGGAACGGTTTCACAGCGGTAGTTTTGTTAAGATAACCGATCCACAACTCAATGTGGATAGAAAACCCACGCCTTCAGCAAGAACGTTCGATAGTGGCCAGTTTTATTTATCCACCTGACTCTGTCGTACCTACATTCGGACCAGTAAATATCCTCTCCGCTGCTACATTAATTTCAAAAGAAATAAAATTGAAAGTGTGTGTGTGTCAGTCAAAATGGGCCATTCTGTTCCGATTGGACTGGCGCGCCGAAACAGCGTAGCGGACGCCAAACGAGATGGCGTCGCGCCAGGTACGTTGTTTGTTCTCCCGTTTATTTAATTCGATTACAACTTTTACCTTTGCTTTTTGAAGTGAAAATTTTGTTAGCAGCACACTTTTTGGATGATTTAAAGTACGAACTCGCGATTCGATATACGTTTTTGATTTGGTCGATGATTTCTTCTTCTTCATTGTTTTAGACGAGTACTAATACAAACCAGAAGTTTATAAATAAAATAGACGAAATAAAATAGGCAGTGATAAACTCAACAACTGTATTTTTTTTTATTTTTTTATTTTTTACTTGGCTGTCCCAAAATCGATCAAAACGTGAAATACTATAAGTAACCGGTTCAAAGCTATGTGGTGAATTTTACCGTGGGGTTGGCGTACGAATCACGCAATGCATTGTGCATTTAAGATACCCCCGATACGGGGGTTAGCGTGCGAAGCACCCAATGTTTTGTGTATTGAAGATACTCCCAATATGCGGAATGACGTGCGAACCATTTTGCAGCTATTCAGCACCGACGTGAATATAGACCTATTTCCCAAATTGTTGGTTGAAACCCTAAAACATAGGCCTATAAACTTAATTTGGGAAATTTGCTCAACTCACGTCAGCGGTTCAGCTGCGTGTGGTCGAATCATGTTTTTTATTTGAACTTTGAATTAGGTTAGGTAAGGTTTAAAAAAACAACAAAATAAAAAGAAGAGAAAAAATATGGAACTTGGCTTAAGCAAAGGGCGGATACCGGGGGGGCCCACGGCGCCCCCCCCCCCCCCCATGTCTTGTTGAGGTATCTGCACACAAGAGGCCACGCAGTTGCGGGTGGTTTAAACAGTGGACCTTAATAATATTTAAAGATAATCAATCAAAATATGCGGGGCGTGGCCTCATTTAAATTGACCGCAGAGAGCACCGTGGCAGGTAGAAAAATCTTGCTTTACCGCATCTGGCACCGTTTTTCTCATTTACCGCAAGTGGGATGACCGCATCTGGGAGGTGACCGAACTGGTAGCTCCTAAAAAAACTACATACAAATGAAAACTACAGATTACTTTAAAATTTGAAATCAGCAGTTGGTGGAAATGCTACTGATAGAAAATCTGCATGCCAGTTTATAGAAAGCTGATTACCAGAGGTTTGTATTTTTGTATCAGGCCAACATATTTTTTTTTTTTAAATTGTTACCAACCACAATTTTGTATTTGTTATTGAAAAAATGTATATTAACTGTTTGAAAAAATACTAAGCTAAAAATGTAATCAAGACCGAACATACAAAATACCTGAAACTTTTAATTAGCTTAATTACGTTTACTTTCTCACTATACTATAGTATAGAGGAAGTATAGTGATCGCAAAAAAAAATCGACGTTGAGATTTTTGTGGAAATATCCGTTTTGGTATGTGGAAATATTGGTTTTTACAAAACGTCTGTCTGTATGTATACAGAGCTAGAGTGAAAACTATTCGATCGATTTCGAACAAATTTGCACCAGACATGTCAATTAGGCCTAGAGGCACGAAAAAGGGTTTTGAAAAATTTTGAAAAACTACCCTCTTTTTGGACAATAAAACCCCAAAACATCGGTTATTATTTTTTTATAAAAAAACGGCTCTAACAATTTTGATAAAATTTGGCTTATTTGTAGCCCTTAATGTATCCTACCGTATGAAAAAAAGCATCTTTAAAAAAAATGTCGTTTAGCTAATAATAATAATATTTTTTAGTTACTCCCCTCACAATGTTTAAATGAATACAATTATGAAATCACTCTGTTTAACACGTTCACTGCTACGCAAATTTCGTAATTATTAATATGCTAGGAGCTGACCTTTTATTTTTTTAAATTTATAGCCTAAATGAGTAGAAATAACTTTATTTTTTAACCTTTCTACGTAAAAATTACTAATATTTTAAAACGGACTCACATGTGCGTCCATAGCACGTAGGCTTAAAGTTGGCGTGCGAAGCACGCAATGCTCTGTGTATTGAAAACACTCCAAATACGGGGGTTGGCGTACGAAGCACGCAATGCATTGTGTATTAGAAATACTCCCGATACGGGGGTTGGCGTGCAATGCACTGTACGTCGGCCGCTTCTCATAGTGTTCAGTGTCAAGCTCACATGTCCGTCTTTAGCGTGTTAATAATTTAAATATGTTTGTGAGAAAGTATGTGTCAGTTTCTGGTACCGTTTATTTTTTATCGATACTGACCCAAGAAAGAATATCCTGAAAAAAAAACACCGCGTTAAAGCCGATTAAGTGTAACCTAACAAAAATAGTTAACTGCAAACTTTATCAGATAGAACATACATACTTTAATTACACCCGACCTTGACGACGGAACTTACGAATGCTTTCAGTCTTACATGTAATTAATTACAATAAGATTTATACCCGTATAAACTCAGTACGAAGTTACAAAGCAATGGAATGACCCGTTCACCGTCCAATGTCCAGCCTACTGACCTTTTATCCACAACTGTTCTTCGCCCGGCTCCCAGTTATTCCCTCCCTATCCTCGAGGAACCTGGATATCCCGATCGTTTACCCTCGGATCGTATACGGTGTCCCCTACGCCGTCCTCTCACTCCTGCCCTACTACCGGCAATACGTACATGTCTGGTCATCTGTTAGCTCTTGTTTCGTGCGATCTATTTAAAATTCTCCACAATATAACCAACTTCTTTCAACATGATAGCTTGGGGCCGTTTAAGTGCCGTGCATTCTTCCATTAAAACTTGTTCGTTGTAGTACACCGGCTGCTCTTGACCCTACTTTTCTCTTCACTATGTTCCCGTAGTATTTCTCTTCTCTCGCCTCCCGTGCCCCCACCACCTTCTTCCTTCCTTATTGCATCTGTTCGGTCGGGTCTTATCTCGTCATCCGAATTGGACACTCGAATAACAAAAATATAATCTTAAAATTAGTTTTATTTACACGATCAAACAAATCGCTCAGGTAGTATCTTTTTATTTGCATTGTTTGCATTTCACGATTTAGAACCTGCGCGGAATGAAATTAGCACAAAGGAAACCAAATAGAAACTAGACCTATTTGTAATCATATTTTATTAGTTCAAATCAACTAAAATTAAATCGAGTGTACGTACGTGAGTAACATATAATGCAACAGCTGATTTCACCCATCATTTGTAATACTCAAACAAAACCCAGCGTAGAATAAACTTTGTGGTTATGTTTACAACATCAATCATTATAATTTCTAGTTAAGTTGATTTTTTAAATATGAGTTGTAAAACTAATGTATGCTTTAATACGTTATAATAATTGCTTTAAGATTATAAACTTTATATAAATACAACCTTTTATCATCAATATATACGTTTATACAAATTTAAAGAAGAGAGACCTTTTCGTTTACTTTCGGAAACATTCGTACATCTTCGTGTAACGTATAAACATATTCGGTTATTAATTTCTTCATTATAATATTAATAACCTCTAAATCATTTGTTCTACCAATATGAAATAAAAAGCAATTAAAAGATAATATTTTCTACATTTCTTTAAATATATAATCTATACCAATAAGAGGTAAAATTTTTTTGTTTGCTTCTTTATATGTAGGGGTTAATCTCTAGAACTAGTCTACTGACCGATTGAAAAAATTGTTTTACTAATAAAAAACTATCCTGCGTAACAAAGGCTGTAATTCATTTTGATAAAAGCATTTTTGATTTCAATATTTGTAAATTTAGTCGGAAAAATTTCTTAGGTTAAGCCTAGACTGATGAACCAACACATGTACTTACATTTATTATCGTAGCAACCAATTGAAAAAAATAACAGGTAAAACAGCTGTTTACTACAATATTTCCATTAACAGCGGATTTCAAACTGTGAAGCAATTATTTGTATTTCTCACTTTTAGGTTAGGTATTTTATTAAAGTGTAGACCCGAGCGTTGCTGGTTCTTTTAACCTCTATTATGACTGCTGTTATAAAATATACGAAATAATTTGATTTGAACATTTAACATTATTTACTTACTTAGCTTTGGGGTTATTGTTAATCCTACGCCTTTATTATAAAGAAAACATAACATGATTATGTGTATAGAAGGTTCCAACGGGGATGGCGTGCGGAGCACGCAGGGGTTTCCCATAGTACTTTATAATTTCTTTTTAATAAAGCTATAGGATTTAACATACAAATTTTAAATCCATCAAACTGATGCAAACTTTTAAACTCTGTTTTGTGTAGACTACATCATTTTAGTATTGACGTTTTTGAATTTAAATTTTTTTTTATTTGTTAACGGTGCCCATTTTGAAGCGAATTATTAGAACAAAGTGATGGTAGCTACAAGGGTAAAAATAAACAAAACGTTCGTATTTCCAGAAACGCTTCTTTCACATGCTTTTCGCCGTTTTTGTTTTGCTAAATAATTCGTACCAGTAGAACGTCTAATCCGATTAGGTTGAAATTTTGCAATCATCAATGTGAGAACTTGTATAAAAATAATAAATTTTTTCCAATTTTTCGTTTGAAAATGGCAGCCATTAAAAGATTTAAATAGTTCGATCGCGCAGCTGAACAGCTGACGTAAGTTTAGCGAATTTCCAAAATACAATTTATATGTTTTAGGGTTTCAACCAACAGTTGGGGAATTTGGTCTGCTCACGAAGGCGCGGAATAGCTACCTGCGTGTACTAAATATGTTAGTAGAATTTGTTTACGCCTAAGCATCCAGCTTCGACTTGCGCGCTGCTTTGTTCCACTCGCAGCGGGAAACCAGCGGAAAAACTAGCGGAAAAACTAGCGGAAAAGCTAGAGAAAAAACTAGCGGGAAAACAAGCGGGAAAACCAGCGGAAAAACTAGAGGAAAAACTAGCGGAAAAACTAGATGAAAAACTAGCTGAAAAACTAGCGGAAAAAGTAGCGAAAAACTAGCGGGAAAACTAGAGGAAAACTAGAGGAAAAACTAGTGGAAAAAGTAGCGGAAAAACTAGCGGAAAAACTAGCGGGAAAACTAGCAGAAAACTAGCGGAAAAACTAGCGGGAAAACTAGTGGAAAAAGTAGCTGAAAAACTAGCGGAAAAACTAGCGGGAAAACTAGCTGAAAAACTAGCGGGAAAACTAGCGGAAAACTAGCGGGAAAATTAGCGGGAACACTATCGGAAAAACTAGCGGAAAACTAGTGGAAAACTAGCGGTAAAACTAGCGGGAAAACTAGCGGAAAACTAGCGGAAAAACTAGCTCTTCGCTTCGCATGGCTTATGTCCCCATGTGGATTTGAACCGGGTAGGCCTACTTTTATGATAAGTGTTTTACGTTTTGATCTGTTTTAGGTGACCAAGCGAGCTATAAGGTCGTGTAAAAAACAAAATGTGCAGAATAATATCATACAGTTATTTTTTCAGATAACAATTTTGGGGGTTTTATCTTCAAAACAATTAATGTACAATATTATTCTTCACTTTTTGTTTTTTTTTACACAACGTTATAGTCGCTTGGTCCCCCCAAAACCGATCAGAACGTAAAATACTATAAACGTACCCGGTTCAAATCCCCGTCAGAACATTTAACAGAAAGCAAACATTTTAAAATTATGTTTTGCAAAAAGCAATCAAAATCGTCGCAAACGTTTACGCTACAAGTCAATGTAAGGGAAGTAATATTTTTTATTGTTTACAAACATGTATAATTAAATTATGTCTAGAAATAGTTTTACGAATATTAATAAGCATCGATTGCTTTATAGTTTTCGTAAAAATTGCTAATCTAATAAACGGTACCAGAAACTGGCGCACACTTTCTCGCAAACATATTTAAACTATTAACACGTTCGCTGCTAAGTCGCCCGTAGGAGCTTGACACTGAACACTATGAGAAGCGGCCGACGCACAGTGCATTGCACGCCAACCCCCGTATTGGGAGTATTTTCAATACACGGCGCATTGCGTGCTTCGCACGCCAACTACCCCCGTAAGTAACCCCAACCGTGACTTCGTAATTGTATTAAAGTAGAAGATGGGATAGTAAATTAAAGTAGGAGTATAAATAATACATATTATTATTATTACCTAAAGTTAAAAATATTCGATCGATTTCGAACAAATTTGCACGAAACATGTTAATTAGGCTGTATAGAGGCACGGAAAAGGGTTTTGCACATTTTTTAAAAACAACTCCCTTTTGACCAAAAACCCCCAAAAAATCAGTTATTATTATTAGTTAAACGAGAATTTTTTTAAAAATACGGTTTTTTGTATATATTAGGGTACATTAAGGGCTGCAAATAAGACAAATTTCATCAAAATCGTTAGAGCCGTGATTTTTATAAAAAAATAATAACTGATTTTTGTGTGTTTTTTTTACCAAAAAGGGGGTTGTTTTTCAAACTTTTTCAAAACCTTTTTTAGTGCATCTAGTGCCTAGTTGACATGTTTAGTGCAAATTTGTTCGAAATCGATCGAATAGTTTTCGCTCTAGCTTTGTATACATACAGTCATACATTTTGTAAAAACCACTTTTTTGGACTCAGGGGGTTCCAAAACGGATATTTTCACAAAAATCTCAACATCGATTCTTTTGCGATCACTATACTTTCTCTGCACTATAGTGCAGTGAGAAAGTAAAAGTGTCTAATTATATTCTCAGTCCTTTAAAACACTTACCTCGAAGAGATAACAAGTGACCTTGAGACCGCACGGGCTATCTGGACCATCGCACTCACGAAGCCGCCACGCGTACACGTCCGATTTACTAACAATATTCCATTATCGTAACGTCGGAAGCGTTAACAAGCTCGTCCATCTCCCCGCCCGCCAACAAACTACTAAACTGTGGCTACGGTGATGAAATTGCTTTATATACCGTTTATGAATTGTTTTAAAATTATTTGACTGTCACTTATATGTGAGCACACAAAAGGCGGTAATAATTCTTTTGTCTTTAAAAGTACAGTATGTTCCAAAATAAACAGTACCGAAGTTAAGTTATAGTTTGTTTACTGTAGCCCGTGTATCACTGAGGATGGCGACTTGGTCGTTGAAACGCGTTTGAAGTTAGTAAACGTATTTGTTGTGAGATTTTGTAATCAAGTTTTATTACCGAATTTCCAGATGACAAATGGGCTATTGCAGTGGCCCTAATGGTATGGCCCAAGGTACAAATGAGCACCGATCATGGTCCCCAGAACACGTTTTGGGGGGTCATTAAAAATCATATAAATATATGTGTTTGCACTCAAGCGAATTTTAAGTCCGATTTGGTTCAAATTTGGTACACACGTTGGTTGTCTACGTCGCTCGGACGAGTTCGTTAGCCAAAAAAATCCAACAATCGGAAGCACGTTTTTTCACAGGAAGAAACTGTTTTTTGAGATTTTTCCTACGAGAATGAATTTGTTTTTGAGTTTTTTCTAAAATATAAATGCAGGATGTTTTCTTCACATTTTGTTTTTTTACGCGACCTTATAGCTCACTTGGTTGCCCCAAAATCGATCAAAACGTGAAATACCATAGAAGTACCCGGTTCAAAGCCATGTGGTGGATTATACCGGGGGGTTTGGCGTGCGAAGCACGCAATGCTTTGTGTATTGAAAATTCTCCCAATACGGGGGTTGGCGTGCGAAGCACGAAATGCATTGTGTATTGAAGATACTCCCAATATGCGGAATGGCGTACGAACCATTTTTCAGCTATTCAACACCGTCGTGAATAGACCTATTTCCCAAATTGTTGGTTGACCCCCTAAAACATAGGCCTTAAAACTTAATTTTGGAAAGTTGTTCAACTCAAGTCAGCTTTTCAGCTGCGTGGTCGAATTATTTTATCTACTCATGAAAAAAAAACTAAAATATAAATAGTATGATACTGTGGGGGAGGGGGGTAGCCAGAAAGGACTTTATTGAGCATATTAAAAGTTTTCTTTTTTAATGATGCTTTTGTGTGTTCAATATATTACCGAAAATTCCAATTTTCGCTGACGTGAGTTGAGTGAATTCGCAAATTAAGTGTATATGTTTTAGGGTTTCAACCAACTATTTGGGAAAGGCGTTGAATAGCTGCCTGAGAGTACGTAATATATTAGCTGTATTTACTTGCACCTCAGCCTCCAGGTTCGGTCCTCTCCCACCGAAAATACTCGAACCTCGACCTTGTGGCCACGAATTATGGACTGTTTCGCTTAGCTAGTGGGCAAACTCGCATCGCAAGTTTGCACCATGGCCGTCGCCCGCGGATCAGAAGCTGTACTTAGATAAAATCCCAACAATGTACATTGTATACTTTGTCCAAACAGACGTGCGCTCTAAACCATTAAATCGACCCTCGCTCCCACACGCGCAGACACACTTACACGGCCTACCTGCTTAATGGTTTTTCTATGAATCACCGACTAGCCCTATTGCTACAAAAACACATTTTTCTAATTGTTAACTTTACTTGATTTTTACTCTAATTACTGAACTCTATATAGGCTATTACTAGCTGACCCGTACGGCGTTGCCCGTGGTGGTTGGTATTTTCAGACTTTTTAACGTCTGTGTGTTCAGTCAGTGAGTGGTATTTGGCTTATATATAGGCCTATATAGATCTTAAATAATAAAAGCATTATTGTCATAATAATAAAAGATCTGAAATTATGATTTTAGTAACTTCGATCCCCCCAAACCCATCCTAAAATTTCGAAATTTTTCATACCCTTTATTAGTGAGCACCTATGGCCTTAGAGGAAGCTACATACCAAATTTCATTCCAATCCGTTCGGTAGTTTTGAAGAAATCGTGATTTAATAACTTTGATCCCCCTAAAACCCCCCCTAAATTTCGAATTTTTTCAAACACTTTCTTAGTGAGCACCTATGGCCCTAGAGGAAGCTACATACCAAATTTAATTTCAATCCGTTTTGTAGTTTTTGAGAAATCGTGATGAGTGAGTGAGTGGTATTTCGCTTTTATATATATAGATTCCTCGCAAAATGTGTCCGAACATGTGTTATAATTGTGACAACTCTAAGCGGTTTTATGGTCAGTAGATTACAAAATCATAAATGTAACATAACCGTCCTATGTTAAAAAGTGAAAAAAAGAAACTAAATCAGAATCAATGTAACAGTGAACGTATACTAAAGTAAAACAAATTAAAAATGGTTATTGACATTTTATTTGACAAATATGTTATGCTCGTGTTGGTTTAATAATATTATTTTCTTCATTTATCAGTAATTAATTGTACGGTAACATTTAAAACGAATTTGTATTTATTTTTATTTTGTTTTACTTTAGTGTACGTTCACTGTTATATTGATTCTGATTTAGTTTATTTTCTTTGCGTACATTGGAAATGTTAGAAGACACTGTTAGTTTTAATTTTTACTATATTGATTTATTAGTTATTGTACAGTAACATTGCAAAATGAATTTGTAATTATTTTTTATTTTACTATTAGTATACGTTCACTGTTATATTGATTCTGATTTTGTTTGTTTGTTTGTTTTTTTTTTTGCATACGTTTGAAATCACTACTAGAATTACTGTAATTATGTCCGTTATTGTGATCGTGCAAATTAAAAAAAATTAAGATTTTTGTAACCTACTGACCACGAAACCGCTTGGTTATTGTCGCAAATGTACCGTGTTTGGACTCATTTTGCGAGGAAAAATACTTAGAATTCAGTAATTAGAGTAAAAATCAAGTAAAGTTGACAATTAGAAAAATGTGATTTTGTAGTTGGTGATTCGTAGAAGAAATATTAGCGCCTGGCAGGCGGTGTGAGTGTGACTGCGCGTGGGGAGCGAGGGTGGATTTTATGGCTTAGAGCTCACGTCTGTATGGACAAACTATAGTACGAAAATTCTCAACAGAAGTTTACTTTCAGTGGAAAATAGTACTTCAGTAGGCCCCCCCCCCCCCCCCGTGTCGATAGCCCCAACATGGGCTCTTATGGGACTACGTTTTTTGCACCCAGTTGTGACAGATGACGACGTAATCTTTTTTTTAATGACGTAATATGCACCGACTTCCAAGTTTTTGCACCGAGTACTGACGACGCCATCTTGTTTTTGATGACGTAATATGCACCGAAATCCGACTCGTGGGTTTTTGCACCGAGTTGCGACAGATGACGACGCTATCTTGGTTGGATGTTGAGGCGGTTTTACACCGACTACTTATGAGCGACGAATATAATGTATTGTTAGTGTATAAGCTGATCATATCAACTAGGGATTCGCTAATGTACTGTCGCAACTCAGTGCAAAAACCCACGAGTAGGATTTCGGTGCATATTACGTCATCGAAAACAAGATGGCGTCGTCACTACTCGGTGCAAAAAACCAGAAGTCGGAAGTCAATGCATATTACGTCATAAAAAACAAGATGGCGTCGTCACAACTCGGTGCAAAAACCCAGAAGTCGGAAGTCGGTGCATATTACGTCATCAAAAACAAGATGGAGTCGTCATCTGTCGCAACTCGGTGCAAAAAACGTAGTCCCATACGAGCCCATGTTGGGGCTATCGGCACGGGGGGTCTGCTTACTTCCGCTGGTTGTTCATTTTGTTTCGTGCGATCCACTTGGAAAACCGACGTATGTTCCAAAGTTGGACCGAATCGGATATTAAACGACACCTTAAGACTTGTTCTGGGGAGAATGATCGGTGCTCACTGACCGTTCCAGCCCTTAGGCCGCACTGTAAGAGTCACCTTTCCGACAGAAATTCGCTAAAAAACACTGTCACGGTGCCCTATTTCAGAACCAACCTCTCTACAAACTATCGACGCCTAGTTCCAGTCTTCCCGAACGTGCCCGTTTCCTTCGAGCGTTACTTCCTCGACCAGTTCGGGAGCCCGATACAGGAAACGAACGCAAATGAGCTGAGTCAAGACCTTGAGAGACTGGAGCACCGGAGTCACGATCCGCGGGCACACGTCTTTGGGTCTTTAATTCGCTGATCACGATTGTACCGCTCACTTCAACAAATTCATTAGATCGGATGTAATTGGTGATTTGTTTAAGGGCTGACGATCACGCCTGACCGGAACACTTCGGGCACGAGTTCTGGATTCGTTTTGGACTGTTCGTACGGGCTCATTACGAGACCAATCGTTATCTCCGCTTGTTGAGTTGAATTTACCCGCTAAAAAGTACTGCTACCTCCCCCCAGCTCCCAGAGAAAGGCAAATATGTATATTATTAATTATAGTCAGGTATTTTTCTTTAAAGAGATTAGCACTAAAATATGTTTTAAATGTTATGTGCCGTTTGATTTTACATATACTTATTTCATTTTTTAGAGTTCAAGCATGAGCTGCAATGCATTGTGTATTGAAAATACTCCCAATACGGGGGTTGGCGTGCGAAGCACGCAATGCATGGTGTATTGAAAATACTCCCAATACGGGGGTTGGCGTGCGAAGCACGCAATGCATTGTGCATTGAAAATACTCCCAATACTAAGGTTGGCATGCGAAGCACACAATGCATTGTGTATTGAAAATACTCCTAATATGGGGGTTGGCGTGCGAAGCACGTAATGCATTGTGTATTGAAAATACTCCCAATACTTAATGTGGCGTGCGAAGCACGCAATGCATCTTGCATTGAAAATAGTCCTAATATCGGGGTTGGCGTGCGAAGCACGTAATGCATTGTGTATTGAAAATACTCCCAATACGGAGGTTGGCGTGTGAAGCACGCAATGCATTGTGTATTGAAAATACTCCCAATACGGGGGAGGCGTGCGAAGCACGCAATGCATTGTTTATTAAAATACTCTCAATATGGTGTTGGCGTGCGAAGCTCGCAATGCTTCGTGTATTGAAAATACTCCCAATACGGGGGCTGGCTTGCAATGCACTGTGCGTCGGCCGCTTCTCATAGTGTTCAGTGTAAAGCTCACATGTGCGTCCTTAGCAGGGAACGCGTTAAGGCTCGGCTCCCTACATTCAAAACGGCGAAGTTGGCTACCAATTTCAATGTTAAATAACCAAAACATACCTTCACTATTAATCATATTTTTGTAAAAAAACGAAACCTGTATTTTTTTCTTAAAGTTAAATAGATTGTGGGTGTTGATTGTTGAGGTGTTTTTCAATATCTCTTTTTGCAACTGAGTAAAAAAAATTTATAAAGTTTACTATTTTTTACTATTTATATCATTCGTTTATGAAAACAATAAAACGGTTTTTGAAAATGTATTCAACAATCAACATCCGCATATAACAGTACTTCAAATTGGAACCAAATTTTTAAATTTATTCCACGAATTAACGGGAAAAAATTACTTATTCTGTAGCATTGCTCTTATGGGAATCAGATTCAACATGACGGACAGGGTAGCGCCCTCTTCTCCATACCTCGGTCTAGCTCCAACCCTCCCCTAGAAACTATCATATGGGCGCACATGTCCGTTTGCGAATGGAGTGATTCATTGTTACTGTAAAGACCAAATATTCTGAACATAATTTAATGCTATTACTTGTGTAATGATAATTCAAAAAATGCAACTTACGGATTTGTTAGGATAGGTTAGGTAAGCGCGTAAATGGGTCCAGCTGTCGATCAAAAAAAGCCCAGACTCTCTGTCCGATTTTACGAAATAGTTTAGATCCAAAACAAAAGTCCTTTAAACCAAAAGGATTCCGCTTCTAATTTGTCATTCTATAAAATAACACACAATTTAATATCCGCAGTTCTTTTTATAACTCTAAGAGCCTA
>JAGFPH010001288.1:220583-240997 GCA_018207615.1 Philaenus spumarius
TGGTACAATAATCGGTTGTTTATTCCGACACTCTACACTGGTACGTAGGCATTTTGTCAGTGGCATTTCCATAAACAGTTGATTTCATTTTTTTAAATATTTTGTAACTTTAACCTTAAGGTTGACTTTGTATATGATAATTTAAAAATGCATAGTCTCAACCGATGGATTTTCAGTGTTGGTACAATTATTCCGACACTCTACACTGGTACGTAGGCCTTTTGTCAGTGGCATTTCCATAAACAGGTGAATCCATACACTTAAATAATTAGTAACTTTATTTTTAAGGATAGTTTTTTAAACGCAATTTATCAGTTTAAAATGCATAGCTCAACTGATGGATTTTCAGTGTTGATACAATAAAGGGCTGGTTATTCTGAACACTTCTGAACTGGTATGTAGGTTATTTGTCAGTGGCATTTCCATAGACAGATGATTTCATAAGTTTAAATAATTTGTAGTGTTTCGAAAAAGAGACATTTTAGCTGAAGATCTAACAACGCTGTTATGTATAACATGTTACCTAAATGGTCGAATGTTTTTTTTTTTTATTTGTTAAAAATAGTTCTATTAAAATATACAATAAACCTAGGTTGCTAGCATACACTTACTTAAAGTAAACTTTTGATAACGTAAGCGAATGCTTATTTTGGTTCTCCGTATGGTGCTCAAATACCGAAAATCGACTGATAAAAACGAGTTCAGTATTTTAATATTAAAGTACAAAACCAATAAAGAACTTTTTTAAAAGAATTTATTAGGATTTTTTTTTAAATCTGTTTAAAAATAATGGGATGAAATTATAAACTTTTCTAGTAGCCTACATTTCCAAAACTTACACCAACAACATGCTTCCTTTACTCTGAAAGTGGTGCCATATAAAATGATTGGAATCAAAATAATAAGTGTAAAATAGAATATGTTCGTATTCAGAAGACCTATTTCAACCACACTTAAGGCTAGGCCTACACTTGCGATTTATATATAGTCGTATGATTGTTTAGTCGCTCAAAAGTAAAAATTGAACTCAATGATTGAAATGTACGTGCGTGCAAGGCCGTAGCCGGGGGAGGGGGGGGGGGGGTCAAAAACCCCGAAATACCGAAATAAATAATATTAAAAAAAAACACTATTTAAAAACAACAGAGTTAATCTAGTCCTACCTATGCTGACGGGGGTTTTTAACTCGGTAATTGTGTACATTATAAATCTGTAGACTTAGGCTATAACTTAAGAAGATTTAATATTGATTAAAGTTGTAAACATAACCCCAAAGGTTTAATATATGATAGGTTTTGTTTTAGCAGGTGATGGGTGAAATCAGCTGTTATATTATACAAGAAATTATAATGATTGAAGTTGTAACACAACCTCAAAGTATAACCTACGCTGGGTTTGTTTAAGTATTACAGATGATGGGTGAAATCAGCTGTTATATTATAAGCTACTTACGCACGTACGTACGCTCGTACACTCGCTTTTATGGGAGTTGATTATTGAATCAGTGTTAAGCTAGTTACGCGCTGGGTGGTTTTTGCCGCGGCGGCGAAACTAACGTTGCCGTCGTTTTAGCAGTAGTCTACAGATTCAAATTTAAGCTCGTACACGTGGCGGCAGGAATGCCGCGCGGCCGTGTTGCCGTTGGCGTTCGCTGTGCAGCCGTCCACTGCCACTGCGGTTGGCGGTTTTTTTGCCACTTTTGTCCACGCAGTGAACAAAATTAACGTTTACACGTTTTTAATTTTTATTTTTATTTTTTACAAAATTTTCTAAATGTAGGAGTCGATTTAAAATTTACGAAATCGATTTGGAAGCAATATGTTAGGTCAAGCACTTTGAAATAAACATTTTTTGTCTCTTGAAATTTGTTCTAAAAACTCTTCCGTTTCGAGATATTAGCAACTTTATGTCGATTTATTTCAACACGTTTAGGACCGCCATTTTGTTTTGGGTAGTACGATTTTTATTTTCTTTGTGTCATTTTCTTAGTCTTAAATAGACCTTCAAAATGAGGTATCACATGACCATTCTTCTCATTTAAAAATTTTGAGTTGCCCCCAAAATACCCCATTTTTAGGGGACACTCAAAGTTTTCGATTGCTTCAAAAGATACTTTGGGCTAAGTTAGTATCGTTCCCCACAGGATATTTGTTTGTTTTAACAAACACAAAAGTTAAAGAGGGGGGTTGGGACTTTTAAGACACCTGGTATAAAGATCGAGACCTTACAAAGAATGCGGTGAAGGTAGTGTGCGTGGGAATTACGGGCGATTTTGAAGATCTGGATGGCGTTTTGGTATTTTTCCTTTGGACGCTGTCCTTTAACGTGGCCAAGTAACTCGTCAAATGACATAATGGAAATACGAAAATAATTTAAAAAATTTGCCTCGTCATTCCTCAAGTCTCCAAACAACGTACAAATTGCTCCGACTTCTTTTCTCCTTAGATTTATCGGATGAATCCAAATAAGGTGATTTTTCTGTTGCCTTCTTTTTCTTCGACGGTGTAACAAAAGTGCTCAAAGTTTGTCGCCTGACCATTTCATAATTTAAACACTAAATAATGTATGGACTAAAAACTTGTATAGAGAACAAACACGCCCGAAGAAATCTCTTTAGCTACCGAGTGGTTGGCGGTTATTTTTTCAGCTACAAGTGTGGCGGTGTTTTTGCCGCTGCATGTGTAAGCACACCAATTTTCTCAAGCGGTGACGGCGACATTACCGCCGCGGGAAAAACCGTCCAGTCTGTAACCAGCATAAGTGTGTCCGTTTTTAAACTTTGTGATTCTTTTTGTTACGTGTTTATTTAGTTTGTTTGTATGAAAATATGTATACTACTCAAACAAAGAATGTTTACTATAGAATTATTAATTAATTTTGAGTTTTAATTATTTTGAATGGAGTATTAATTGATTGAGTTATTGGTAGCTATTAATAGTAACAGAGTCGTTGATATCACCTTCTATATCAGTTATTGCGTAGAAATATTAGGTGATTCGCAGTGGAGGCACCAAATGTTCTCACTAGTGTAAATTACCTGTTTATCATTAATAACTGAAAATATTACTGTATCAGTATTCACTGATACCGAAAATTAACAGATATTTTCATTACAAATTTAGTATTTTAAATTTAAATCGGTCACTTATTTCCGTTTTGACAGATAAGAATTTTTTAAATAACTCACAGAATGATTCATAACCTGGAATATATTTACTAGGGGAAACCCCTGTGTGCTCCACACTCCAACCCCGTTGGAACCTTCTATAGGCAATCATGTTATGTTTTCTTTATGATAAAGGTGTAGGATTAATAATAACCAAAAGATGGTAAATAATGTTAAATGTCCAAATAAAATTATTTCGTATATATTATAACAGCAATTATAATAAAGATTTAAAAAAACAGCAAGGTTCAGGTGTACACTTTAATAAAAACTTAGCCTCAAATTTAGAAATACGAATAATTGCTTCAAAATTTGGAAACAGCTGTTAATGGAAATATTAGAGCAAACAGCTGTTTTATCCGTTATTTTATTCAATCGGTTGCTAAGGTAATTAATGTAAATTCATGCGGTGGTTCATCAGTCTAGGCCTAACCTAAGAATTTTTTCCGACTAAATTCACAAATATTGAAATAAAAAAATGTTTTTATCAAAATGAATTATATACTATGTTACTCAGGTATAGTGTAGCTCTTTATTAGTAAAACTGTTTTTTCAATCGGTTCAGTAGTTCCAGAGATTACCCCCTACATACAAACACATTTTACCTCTTTATAATATTAGTGTAGATTACTCGGAATTTATATTATAATAGCTAATTTTACGTTGACGAGCTCCCAGCGCTGAATTTGTTTCAGAAAGCGTGTTGGCGAATCAAAATGCAAGATACTTCGTTAATGTATTAAAATAAGATTTAAAGTAACAGATCAGCTCCGCAGAGTTGCTACATTGTGTACTAGCGCCAGTGTGTCTTGCCTTCTGAAGCCACTTTGCCGGCCCTAAAGCCTTGGCAATTCGCCCAGCACTTCACTGCCTCTTAGAGTCTCTTCGCTTCACAGCCTTTCAACAGATCATCACGTCAGTATGTTTATCGATATATTACGTATCAATCCAACGCCTTCGTGATTCATCGGTGTTCCGAGCGCTGTCAATTTGCGGAAATTAATATATTTGTTTTAAACCTTGTCATTCTTCGCCGAGCAGTACGGCACCGTACGGCAAGCACGCGGTGCGGCGGAATTTTGTTCAGAGAAGAACGAACTTTCCTTTGTACATTTTAAATCTCTTCATTATATAAAACAATATTTTCCATTCTCGTAAAAACTCTGGTAGCAATGAACGTAGGTCAGGATCTAGGCCACCACTACCCCGCCAATCAAAATGCCTCTGCCCTAATCAATAGTCATTTCCGTGAAAATATCAGAGTATACAATAATCATTTTGCATTTGCTCACTGCGAGTCACCACGAGGGACTTTTGTGTGTCCAAGAATTGACTTTAGTAAAATGTAATTCTGTGCTTAAGACCACATGGAAGAAGTGTAAACTTTTTAATTAAAACAACTTACGAAATGAGGAAGCACAATGGTGATTTTTTAACACGACTTACGAAATGAGGAAGCACAATGTTTATTCCAAAAGTATTACTAATTGAACTACACGTTGTATTAACATTAACAGATTAAGGGTATGCTGTAGTGGCTTCCATCTTGGATTTTTAAGAGCAATGTTAAATTTCAAACCATTTATTTCGTTTATTTTGTATCATACAATTGTTTGCAAGGTCTTATTTTAAGCACAGGCACAATACTCATCCGTTTTGATTTTCATGTCTTTAAAAAAAACATTCGTTTGTCACGTAACTGACATTTTTGAAGTAACAAGTTTGAACTATTTTCTTTGCACAGTAAAAAATGTATAGTTAAAAGTGAAACGCAAGCCGGATCCGCAATTTTATAAAGAATATTCTGTTTTTTTTTTTCAGCACTCAATTACGAAAGGTGGATTTATAAAATGGTTCGAAATGAGGCGATGTCAAAGCGCTCGGCTGCAAGAAATTGCACTGTTTAGATACTGCTATAGAGAGAAGCGCTGGCGTTTCCGGTTACTTTCTCGTTTACTGGAACATACCTTAAGGGTCGGCTCTAGCTGTCGGCCATGTTGGCTGACACTCCATAAGACCGATGTTAAATTAAAATCCAAATTTTCCTTTATTTTTTATCGGAAAATTACAAACAATATGTTATTTTAAAGCTATGGTCAATATGCATGCAAATGGCTTTTTAAAAACTTAAGAAAAATATTTTGTTTAATATTTATTAACAATTTAAAACATTGATTTTTAATATTTTTTTATGTTGTCAATATTAATTATAGCGAAAAACTACCAAGCCATTTGCCTAAAGAATTTCGTCCCCAAGAATTTGGTATTTTTTTAAAAACGCTATTTGAACAATTGTGGGTTTTAAATGGATTTAGGCTGAGCAATGTCCGTGTAACCTACCGCCGCTATAGAGTGATTTTAAATATTTTTTACGTTGTAACTATTAATTATAGCGAAAAATTACCAAGCCATTCGGATGAAGAATTACGTCCCCAAGAGTTTGGTATTTTTTTAAAAACGCTAATTGAATAATTGCGGGTTTTAAATGGATTTAGGATGAGCAATGTCCGCGTAACCTACCGCCGCTATAGGGAGTCGTAGGTTGCTTTCTGTTTTACTAGAGCCGACCCTTAAGCCTATGACGTACGACAATCCATTACACTTAGTATATACCCAACTCAAATATACTAAATTAGCAATGCGATTGTGGCCTAACCGGCTAAGGCGGTAGTCTGTGGTTATGGACTCTGCTGGTTCGAATCTCGGCAAGACCAAAACTCTTTCAATCGGTTGGAACAGAGCGTTTCACTTTAGGAGCGTTTCACAAAATGCTTGGTGAAACGCGTGATGGTAAAATTCGATTCAACCCCAGTAAAACAAAAAAACTATGTTCTCTGCTATACACACGTGTTTACAATTTGTTTGGACGTGGTGCGCCTACGGAAGTTTATACTTAAAAAATCTGTAATTTGACAAACACAAAGTTAATTTACACGCAATATTCAATACTTGTAAAGAAATCAAATTTATATGTAGCTATTTAACGACGAAGTTTGTTACACAACTAATCCTGTTCGATTAAAGAGAGAACATTCTAATCTGTTTCTACGTTTTATAATTTATCCATATAACACATTTAACCCTCGAACGTGCTGTCACTCCAACACATTTGTAACGCGTGATTGTATCGAATATTTGACCCACTAAAACTTTTCCAATCTCAAAAAGACAAAAACCATTGGAAAGCTAATATTTCAAACTTTAATTTTTGTATTTACAATTTCTTTCTAAAACGTATATTTACTTACGTAATCATCGTTGCAGTTTATTAGTTTTCTATAAATCAATCGGAGAACAAATATTTATTCAAAACGTAAGGAACTTGACTTTCGTCCGTCTCTACAGCCCGCCCAGTACTTTTTCTGAGTTAAACCAATATATCGTTGGATTCGTCACAATTTCCCCTTTATAAAACTGCCATCCAATCAAAGTCTGTCAAATAGTTGTAAAGTTATGGGGCGTTTTGTAGACCCTTGCAATTGGTCAGTTTTCCAACCAATAAACGGCCTCACTTATTGCACGTGATATCTGTGTGATAGCAGTCTATTTTTAGACATATTTTGATATGTCTTTATATAGAGAATGCTTCAGCTAACATTTCATGGAAACCAAATATGTTTTGTTTGAACGGTTTGTCTTGTAGCACCGTGGGAAAGACAGCTTTGTAAGGTCTCAAAACTAAGCCGTAATTTCAAATTAACCCCGTGAAGCGTCATAGCCGACCCTTGTATACCAAGCATGAATGGGAGGTTTCTATATTTGTCCTCACTTTTGTAATCAAATAATTCCAAGTCAAACACTTTTATGAAAAGATAATTTACAGGTATACAGTTCAATTCTTTGATTTATTCTCTACACTTTCTTATAATAATATTTCATTTTTGGACAAAGCATATATTCCTAAATTACGTTTCAAACTTGGCATAGTTTTGATGGCAGTCTTGTAGTAGGAACATAAAAACTGGTATTTCCAAAACATAAGAAATTTCAAATTGCTAAATATTTTTATACAGTTCTATTTAGAACTAAATTACAAAACTTTTTTATGAAAAAAATTACAAAAAATGTTTACTACTTGTTATGTAGGCGTGAAGTTGAACTTTTTCCTTTATTTACTGAACATTTTTTTGTTTCTTGAGCTAATAATTTTACATCTATCATTTTTAACTTCCGCTAAGAAAATTTAAAATTTTCTAAAATCGGGAAGTTATTGGTTTCACCCCGTTTTTCGAAAATCGAGTATTCATCAGATCTCGACGTTTTGAGGTCCTAGGAATCTTCCCTGACCACTCCCGAGAGGGTGTCACCCTGTCTATATGTATGTGTGTGTGTATGTAAGTATGTGACCCGCTTATAACTTTTTAACGGCTTAACCGATTGGATCCTACCAAACGTCGTTCTAAAGAGTTCCATCAAACTTAGATTTCCTGAAAATTTCAACTAATTCGGACCGGTAGGTCCTGAGAAATTTCGAAAAAACTAAGAAATAAAATTTGTTCAAATCAGGTTTTTTGGAATAACTTTTAAACGGCTTTACCGATCAATTCCAAAATCTAATCAGCTTTTAACCTTGAAAAGCGACGTCGATCGTTATTAGTCCGGTCAAAATCGGTTAGTTCGTTCGTGAGATATCGTGAACGAAAGAAAATCAAAAAAAGTGTTTTTTCTCAATTTCTCCGAAATTTTTCATCAGAAAAATTTTTGTTGTCGATTCTTTCAATGGACTCGAAAAACTGCATCGATTGCCGCAAATCGCATAAAAATCGGTTGATTCATCCGCGAGATATCGTGAACGAAAGAAAATAAAAAAAAGTGTTTTCCCTCAATTTCTCCGAAACTTTTCATCTGAAAAATTTTCGTTGTTGATTCTTTTAATGGACGTAAAAAACTGCATCGATTGCCGCAAATCGCATAAAAATCGGTTAATTCATTCAAAAGTTATGGCAGTTCAAAATTTCCAAAAATAGTGTTTATCAAACATTCATCATACTTTTGTAATTAAACTTTCTCGGGAAGTTACAGGGATGGCCTTTAGGTTGACCTATTTTTTTTACTGGCATACGTAAATTATTTGAACCTTACTCTACAAAAAAGCTATGGAACACAATTTGGATTGGGGTTCATTTACTATTTTTGGCGAATTTTTGAAAAAATGCTTAAAAATTCCAAAAATTAAGTCTGCCGGTTCGAGGGTTAAAAAAATATATTTTAATATTTAAAAACAAAATTAAATTACAAAATTGAAAGTAACCATCCAGTAAGGGGTTTTTAGAGAATTACGCAAACGAATGCATTAATGTAAGCATACACAATATTTTCTGGTCCCTTGTAAATTATTAAGAACAGCTGTTCGTGTAAATCAGCTGTTATCATAATTATACTGATTCTTTGTTTTGCCAGCAACTGTGGTGGGATACGCAGACATATAATTTTGGTTTAGTGCCAGTAACTTTCCCCGGAGACGACATTCGGAATAATTCCGTTATTATTATACGCTGTAATTTAAAATCCTGAAGCGTGCGATTCCGTCCCTTTACGCCGGTTATAAATATGTGCGAAAAAAGGGTTATAAAAAAGATGGAACTTTTTTCGCGACGTCAAATTGTCTAGGAGACGCGGACGGGCCAAAACCGTCTTGGGCGCGAGCCAAGTGACCGGTGGGCTCTTGTTAGTAGAGTCCATTCAAGCCCCTTCGGTCAATTAGGTGGTGTATTCAAACTTGGATTAATCGACTTTTACAGCGTTTCGGTAGCCTTTGTAGGACGCGGCCAGTGTTGTAGGAAAATCGAAACCGTTTTACGTATTTAATCGATTATACACACCACTCTAAGGCCTTTGTACTGCTTGTATTTGTATCATATTTAATACCAGGGGAAACCCATGCGTGCTCCGCACGCCAATCCCGTTGGAACTTTCTATACACATAATCATGTTTGTTTTCTTTATAATAAAGGTGTATTATTAATAATAACCCCAAAGCTAAGATGGTAAATAATGTTAAATGTTCAAAACAAATTATTTCGTATATTTTATAACAGCAGTTATAATAGCCTAAAGGTTAAACGAACCAGCAAGGTTCAGGTCTACACTTTAGTAAAAATCTATATATAGCCTATAAAAATGAATTGCTGTTCGTTAGTCTCGCTAAAACTCGAGAACGGCTGGACCGATTTGGCTAATTTTGGTCTTAAAATGTTTGCAGTAGTTCATAGAAGGTATATACCTTAAAAAAATTTTGAAAAGTTTCCCGAAAAAGTTTCAAATTTGGAAGAATCTCAACCGCCTTTACTGTATGAACTCAAAACCATAGCTTACAAAAACAGCTGTTCGTATAAAAAGCTTAGCAACACGTTATGTTTGTTTACAATCATTACCACAGCAACATTACTTAGCAAATTTATAATCACTTTAATACTCTTCAAAACTAACAGCTTTTTAAGGTTAGATTGAAAAACTATAAACAAACACAAGGAAAAATCAACGAAAAATGCTTACAGAATTAGAATTCAACTCAAACATTGGTTATTAAATATCTATATAGGCTTACTTAAAGATATGCTGTTTAAAATATTGTTTATATAAAATATATCATAACTATGAATTTTTTAATACTTTTCAAAACATATTTCGCTATCAATAATAATAATAACAATCAAATTATTTGACACCATGCATAACCATAAACATACACGAGTTTAAACATATTATATTGAAAACTAAACAAACAATCTGAATTAAACTGAATGCCATTAAAATATCACATTCGTAGCTTTATTTTGATATATAATTGTATATTTAAATACTAAACAATATCTTATACTAATTAGGCCTATACATTTAAAATTAACAAACTCTATTTGAACCAGTTTGTTACATCCTAAATTAACGCGGATGTTACAAAGTGATTCAAATATCTTTTCTACGACCCCCATCTAATTTAAACCCTCGCTAAGAAAAGGTTAAAAGAAATTCGAAATTTTAGGGCGGTTTGGGGGGGGGGGGTCAAAGTTACTAAAAATCCCTATAAGAACGAATTGGAATGAAATTTGGTACGTAGCTTCCTTTTAGGCTGTAGGTGCTCGCAACATTGTCAATGAAATTAAGTGAAAGTCAAAATTAGTAAAAACTATAAATTAAAACGATATATTTAAAGCTTTTTCATGTTAGATAGTAGTTTACAAGAATACAATTTTCAGTACTTTCTTCAATAGCGTAGCCTTTTTTTCATGACCACAGTAGGATACACACGGGTATTCAACGAACACTTAAAAAGAATACAATTACGTCAAAAAGACTGAAAATACTAACAACCACGGGCAACGCCGTACGGGTCAGCTAGTCTAATATAAAAGTGAGGAATACAAGTAATTGCTTCAAAATTTTAAATCAGCTGTTAATGGAAATATTAGAGCAAGCAGCTGTTTTATCTGTTATTTAGTTCAATTGGTTGCTATGGTAATGAAAGTAAATGCATGTGTTGATCCATCAGTCTAGGAATAACCTAAGCATTTTTCCGACTAAATTTACAAATATTGAAATAAAAAATGTGTTTACCAAAATGAATTGTAGCCTATGTTACTCAGGGATATTGAAGCTTTTTATTAGTAAAACTATTTTTTCAATCGGTTCAGTAGTTCGAGAGATTATCCCCTGCATACAAACAAATTTATTTGCATTATGTAAAAGCAAACAAGAGTCAAACATTTGGTGTTACGTATTATATCTACACAAATAAAAATGTAAATGCTCGTTCGTTCAAAATCTTAAATCCCCGAGAGTTCTTCGCCGAAAATCTTAGGTTAGACCTAGACTGATGAACCATCACATGTATTTGCATTTATTACCGTAGCAACCAATTGAATAAAATAACAGATAAAACAACGGTTTGCTCCAATATTTCAATCAACAGCTGATTTCAAACTTCGAAGCAATTATTTGTATTTCTAACTTTTAGGTTAGATTTTTATTAAAGTGTAGACCTGAGCCTTTCTGGTTTTTTTGGCTTTATCATAACTGCTGTTATAAAATACACGAACTAATTTGATTTGTACTTTAACCATCTTAGCTTTGGGGTTACTATTAATCCTACACCTTTATTACAAGGAAAACATAATATGATTATCTTATTACTTTAAATGAGCAATTCTTTTATCTTTGTATCTTTGCATCTGTCGCGGATCTCGAAAACGGATCTCGAAAAAAATAGTTTTACTAATAAAAAGCTGCACTATCCCTAAGTAACATACGCTATAATTTATTTTGATAAAAACATTTGTATTTATATATTTGTAAATTTAGTCGGAACAAATTCCTAAGTTAGGCCTAGACTGGTCCAACACATATTTCTTGAATGAATTTACATTCATTACCAAAGAATAACAACCAATTGAATAACATAACGTGTAAAACAGCTGTTTGCTCTAATATTACCATTAACAGCTGATTTCAAACTTTGAAGCAATTATTTGTATTTATAACTTATAGGTTGGGTTTTTATTAAAGTGTAGACCTGAGCCTTGCTGGTTCTTTTAATTTGTACTATTATAACTCCTGTTATAAAATATACGAAATAATTTGATTTGAACATTTAACATTATTTACCATCTTAGCTTCGGGGTTATTATTAATCCTACATCTTTATTATAAAGAAAACGTAACATGATTATGTGTATAGAAGGTTCCAACGGAGTTGGCGTGCGGAGCACGCACGGGTTTCCCCCAGTTCTTAAATAAAACAGGTAACTATGATTTCTTCCTTTACCTTCAGGAACTCAGAAAATGTAGTAATTTATTATAAATTGAATCAACAAATAATTCGTAATGAACCTAAATTGATATTTTTAGGTTAAACCCAGTAACATTGACAAAGATCCGTTTCTCGTAGCGAATCGCGTGATCTCGTCTCCGACGAGACATTTGTTTACTTGGCTACCTTGGTCGCTGTTAACTAACGATTTGACGAAACCCAAGATGAAAGAGTTTGCCCAACATGCCAACCGCATTTGACACAGTTTCGTTATTTGGCGACACCTTAGCCCCGCCCACTAACATCTGTTTTATTTGACTCGGCTTTCTGAATGGCTTCTATTATCTTATCAACATTAAGTTCTAGAAATGTTATGCCCTACATTTCCGTCATTTAACCTTTAAACTTTACATCAATCCTGACAATTATTTGGAATGATGGCAAACGCAAGTTTTTCTAAAAGGAATCACGATTGTACGCTTTTATACACCGTATATTGGGTATTGAGTTATTTGGAATATTAAACAAAAAGGTAAGTACAATAGCGGAACAGGGGCAATTAAAGGGAAGGGGGGGTTCGAGGAACACAGACATTTTGAAAAAACCTTCATAAATTAAAATAATTCTACCACGCAGCTGAACCGCTGACGTAAGTTGATCAAATTTCCAAAATTAAGTTTATATGCCTATTTTTTAGGGTTTCTACCAACAATTTAGGAAATAGGTCTATTCACGACGGTGCTGAATAGCTGCAAAATGGTTCGCATGCCATTCCGCATATTGGGAGTATCTTCAATACACAATGCATTGCGACCTTTGCACGCCATTTCGAATATTAGGAGTATTTTCAATACACAATGTATTGCGTGCTTCGCACGCCATTCCGCTTATTGGACGTATCTTCAATATACAATGCATTGCGTGCTTTGCACGCCAACCCCACGGTAAAATCCACCACATGGCTTTGAACCGAGTTCTTGTTTGGTATTTTACGTTTCGATCGAGTTTGGGTCAACCAAGCGAGCTATAAGGTCGCGTAAAAAAACAAAATGTGCAGAACAACATCCTACATTTATATTTGTAGGAAACACTCTAAAAACATTTATTCTCGTAGGAAAAATCTCAAAAAATAGTTACTTCCGGTCAAAAAACGTGCTTCTGGTAGTTGGATTTTTTTTGCTAACGAACTCGTCCGAGTGACATAGACAATCATCCTACCAAATTTGGACCAAATCGTACTTAAAATGCGGCCGCTAGAGTGCGAACACATACATACACATATATATATATGACTTTTAATGACATCCTAAAACGTGTTCTGGGGACCATGATCGGTGCTCATTTGCTACTTCTGACCTTGGGTCTAGCCATAAGGGTCACTGCAATAGCTTTTACGTTTTAATAACCTTAAACGCAAAATATTTTAAAATCCTGTCTTATTGCACTTCAAGAGCATAAGGGGAACCACTATGTTAAGTCTCAAGTTAATATGTTTTGCCGTTTTTGAGATATAGTGATCATCAGTGAGTCAGTGGTATTTCGATTTTATATATATATAGATATATACAGAGTGTTCATAAAGTCCCTTTAACCTCCTCATTATTTTTGTTACTGAAAATAAGTTAACAAAACTTTGTGTATATCTTGTGTTGTACAACAGGACATTTTTTTGGGCATATCTTACCCTCTATGATTTTGGAGGCTTAGGGGGGAGGGGGGCAAGGAATAGTTCAAAATGTCAAGTATAAAAATAGGTCGTGTAATACACCATTGAAAAGCTTATTAAAAGAGACCCACAATTTATTTATTGGTTTCTTTGACAAAAAAAATGTGTATAAAACAAGTCATATCACAACACACTGGAACATTATCCACAAAATACAATTAAACAACAAGTAGTACAAAAAAATAGTGCAAAATAATCAATAATCAACACAAATACAAACAATTAAGGTAAGATAATAATTTAAAAAGTTAAAATGCTTTGCAAAAAAAGAGATCACATCTATCACAAAATAGTATCGTGAAACACAAACTCTTCCACCGAATAAAAGGATCCAGACAATAGAAATTGTCTAAGACTGTTTTTAAAAATCCTGTAGTTTTGGGAATTTTGAATACTTTTAGGAAGCTTATTCATGAACTTTGCACCAGCTTGTGAGGAAAGTTTACTGTATAAATTTAACCTGTGCTGTCTGGCACGATACTCACAAGCTTGTTTGGTGCTGTAGTTGTGTATATCTATATTTTCTACATGATCGCAATTGGATTTAAAAAAAAAAACAACACTTCAAGTATGTAAATACATGGAAGTGTAAGTAGTCCATAATTCTTGAAATTGTTTTCACAACTTTGTCTTTTATGTCTCCCTGCAATAAGCCTTATGGCTCTTTTTTGCAAGACAAACACTCTTTTCGTGTTCTGAACTGATGAGTTTCCCCAAAGAAGAACTCCATAGTTCAAATAATGATACACTAGCCCATAATAGGCTGTTAAAAGTATCGATCTACTACAGTATGGCTTCAAACTTCTCAGTACAAATATACCTGAGCCAATTTTTGCACTGATATTGCTAATGTGGTTATTCCAGTTCAACTTGTCATCGATTAGAAGACCCAAAAATGTTATTGATTGCACTTCTTCAAGTGTACTATCACCTAGCATGACACTTGGTGTCAGATTTGAGTTATGCTTTCTACTGAAGTTTATGCACTTAGTTTTACATGGATTGATTGTTAAATAGTTTTGGGCAAAATACTGTCCAGTGGCATTGAATGGCGCAAACTAGAGCTTAACTTTTTTTCGTTTCAAAGTAATGGGCAATCAAAGTTCGGGAAATAACATACAACCTACTTATTCCAAATATTAACAAATCAATAACCTGCTTTGAAGCTACGGTAACAATATCATTTTCCAGAACTTTGATTGCCCATTACTTTGAAACGAAGCAAGATACTAAGCTCTAGTTTGCGCTATTCTGTTTCTCGTTTAATAAGCTTTTCAATGGTGTATTACATGAACTACATTTATATTTGAAATTTTTAGCCCCCTTGCGGGCTGATTCCCCCAAAATCATAGAGGTTAAGATATGTCAAAAAATGTGTCCTGTTATGCAACACAAAATATATACAAAGTTTTGTTAGCTTATTTTCAATAGCAAAAATAATAAATGGGGTTAAAGGGACTCGAACAATCCGTGTATATGGCACTTGAAAACGTGTTCTGGGGAATGTGATAGGTGCTCACTGACCTTAGGTTTCACCATAATAACTCATCTTTCCCATGCACATTTTCTAAGAAGTGTCTACCCTTGTTATGTCAACACCGTAATGTGGGAACGGCGGCTGAAAATGGCAACAAATCCGAACGTTTGAAACCCACTTTGATTTAATTGAAGATTGAAAACCGCATGGCCGCTTTGATATTGTTAAACACATAAATAGAGGCGAGGAGTCTCTAGTTGCATGTTTAGCTTGGCTCCAGAACCTTGGTTGTTAATACTATTTATGATGTCGAGAGGCACGCGCCCAAACACACACACATAGACTACTACTGTCTTGTATTGAGCTAAGGTTTTGTCTTGTGTAAAAGTTATTGGGCGATTTAAACGTATATTTTTGTTAAGGGGCTCCGGAGCGCCCTATCTCGGCAATGTTAAATATAAAATATTCAAGGAACATTTCCACAGAAACTGCTGGATCAAAATTAGTAAAATTTGATCAGTGTGTTAGTACTACTTAAATACAAAATTTAACGTGAGGGTTTTGCAATACAAGCATTGGAATACATTTTGTCTATATTTTTATAAAACAATAGAATTTCGATCGGTTTTTGCCGTATCTCTCTGTCATAACTTAGAAATGATCACTTATATTACAAAATGCTAAGGCTCTTCTTTACCTTGAAGAAAACTCCCGAGTGTACAGTATGATTTCAATGCAAAAGTCCTGACTCAAGCCGCAAAATCGTTGAAACAT
This sequence comes from Philaenus spumarius, assembly GCA_018207615.1. Classification (NCBI taxonomy): domain Eukaryota; kingdom Metazoa; phylum Arthropoda; class Insecta; order Hemiptera; family Aphrophoridae; genus Philaenus; species Philaenus spumarius. The sequence continues at coordinate 236,473 of JAGFPH010001288.1, forward strand.
GCATTCGTAATACCGTGTTTCGGATTCTATTTATAAATTAATAATCTGGGAAACTACTTTAAGTTGTAAAGAAGGCTTTATATTTGTTACGTGTTAGCTTAAAATTTGGAAATTATTGTTTAAAACTCCCAAAAAATGCGTTAAAAATAATAGATTTTTACTCATTTAAACTGTTGATTAAAAGGAGTTGCCGACGATTTCTTTCAATTATGAGATATAAGACAAAAGCACAAAGCCTTTAAGAACAATTTAAGATGTTTCACAACTTTTTAGGTTGAAAAACGGCGTCCGAAACACGGTAGTACGAAGTGCATATTTTTGCTGTTTTACACAAGGTATAGAAGACCCTTAAAACCTGTAGTATACGCCATTAAACAACCCCTGAACATTTCAGATCAATATGTTAGACAGATTTTGATAAAATGTTCCTTTTGTGAATAAAATATATGATTTCCGGAAAACACGTTTAAAGTTTGTCTTACATATTCGGTAGGCCTACATACCAGCCCCATATCACATAGCATATTTTATTTACATAGCAGGGTCGTCATCAGCTGAATATCATCAAATACTGTTACATCAGGTTTGGCACTACAGAAAAAGCTAAATATTCCTACCAAAATGAAAATTCCCACCGTAGGCGGCAATTTTAATTATTTTCAAATTGGATAAATCATATCAAATTATTAAGAATATGATACCAAATTTGTATTATTCTCATGCGACGTACCAAATACAACGTTCATGAACCAAAGAACGTATTTTTACCCACTTAGAGTTGAGATATAATAATAAATTTTGGCTTGTTTTAAAGCTAAATAAAAGGGCAATACAAAACCAAAAAATGAAAAAAATTTAATTTTAGGTGCTCCGAAGCCCCTTAATAAATACATGACCTTACCAATGGTAAATACAATTTTATGAAAACTTGCTCTACGTTGTAAAGGATGATCTTTTTAAGAAACCATCGGGTTTTTAGAAACAATTGATTTTAAAGTTTAAATGGGGACTTCGCCTTAATTATTGACGTAGGCAAGTAAAACCAATTTGTAAAATGTTGGAAAACTACCACCGTTTTCCAATACTTCTTATAAACCCTTTCCTAAAATTTCCTATGTGACAGTTGCCCTCCACCTTGTATAATAATTGATAATTCGACCACGCAAATGAACCGCTGACGTGATCTGAGCAAATTTCCAAAATTAAGTTTATAGGCCTATGCTTTAGGGTTTCAACCAACAATTTGGGAAATAGGTCTATTCACGACGGTGCTGAATAGCTGCAAAATGGTTCGCACGCCTGTCCGCATATTGGGAGCATCTTCAATACACAAAGCATTGCGTGCTTCGCACGCCAACCCCCGTATTGGGAGTATCTTCAGTACACAATGCATTGCGTGCTTCGCACGCCAACCCCACGGTAGAATCCACCAAATGGCTTTGAACAGAGTACTTATATGGTATTTTACGTTTTGATCGATTTCGGAGGAACCGAGCGAGCTATAAGGTCGCGTAAAAAAACAAAATGTGCAGAATAACATCCTACATTTATATTTGCAGAAAACACTCAAAACAAAACTCATTCTCGTAGGAAAAATCTCAACAAATAGTTACTTCTGGCCAAAAAACGTGCTTCCGATTGTTGAATTTTTTTGGCTAACGAACACGTCCGAGCGACGTAGACAACTAACATGTGTACCAAATTTTAACCGAATCGGACTTAAATTGCGGCCGCTAGAGCGCGAACATATATATACACACTTAGGCCCTATATGATTTTTAACGACACCCCAAAACTTGTTCTGGGGAAAATGATCGGTGCTCATTTGCTACTCCCGACCTTGGGTCTTACCATAAGGGCCACTGCAATAGCTCATTTTTCCTATGGATATTCGCTAATAAAAACACACGAAAAATACAAAGCGCACGGACAAAATACACTTTTTTTGTAATTTCCATAGCTATTGCAGTGACACTTATTGAGTAGCTAAAATATATTAGTAGAATTTGTTTATAACTCAGCCTCCAACCCCGGCTGAAGCGCTTCTTCGTTCTGTGACCACGCTCTTGTGTTGCTTCGCTCGCAGAGGTTTGCGTCCCGGCCGTCGGTCTAGTTCCTAAAGCATGCGCAGTAAGGCTAGAGTTTTTATAAGGGCAAAGGCACTTTATCATGGTAGAGTGATGGGGGTAGCGGTGACACAATCCTGACGCTTGCGCGGTAGAGCGTGAATTTTTGCGTGAATGACATGAATTTTTGTATAATAGTGATTTAATATTTTACATTTACCAACGTTTAGCAACGATATTTTTCTCTAACTTTGCACGCGTACTTGAGTCTCCTTTCCCGCACCGCACAGATGTTCCTAACCGTCGCTAGGCGGGCTAGTGAAGACGTCGATGACTGATCGAAGGCCCTTTGTTTGTGTCTCTCGATTGTAAGATATCCCGTCAAAGGACGATGTGGCCGGGGTTGTTGTTTCAGCTTCGGCCGCCCATCTATCAGCAGCGACACTCTAGCCATCATAACAGAGTAAGATTTATCTACTAAACATAACGCCTCTCGCAATCTGTCGTCGAGAGCTTGACAAGTGTAAACACAAGACTGTGCGGACAATCGCGAGTCTGTGGGCAAGTATTGGGTTAGGACATGTCAGGCGAAACAAAAGGGTGTACGTCAACATCGTATGTTCTAAAAATATAATTCTACTATAAATGCATTGTGTATTGAAAATTCTCCCAATACGGGGGGTTGGCGTGCGAAGCACGCAATGCATGTGTATTAAAAATACTTAAAATACGGGTGTTGGCGTGCTAAGCACACAATGCATTTCGTATTGAAAATACTCCCAATACGGAGGTTGGCGTGCGAAGCACGCAATGCATTGCGTATTGTAAATACTCCCAATACGGGGGTTGGCGTGCTAAGCACACAATGCATTGTGTATTGTAAATACTCCCAACACGGGGGTTGGCGTGCGAAGCACGCAATGCTCTGTGAATTGAAAATATTTCCAATACGGGGGTTGGCGTGCGAAGCACGCAATGCATGTGTATAGAAAATACTCCCAACACGGGGGTTGGCGTAAGAAGCACGCAATGCATTGCGAATTGAAAATTCTCCCAATAAGAGGGGTTGGCGTGCGAAGCACACAATCCATGTGTATTGAAAATACTCCCAACACGGGGGTTGGCGTGCGAAGCACGCAATGCTTTGTGTATTGAAAATACTTCCAATACTGGTGTTGACCTGCGAAGCACGCAATGCTTTGTGTACTGAAAATACCTCTAATACGGAGGTTGGCGTGCGAAGCACGCAATGCATTGTGTATTAAAAATACTCCCAATACGGGGGTTTGGCGTGCGAAGCACGCAATGCATGTGTATTAAAAATACTTAAAACACGGGGGTTGGCGTGCTAAGCACGCAATGCATGTGTATTGAAAATTCTCCCAATACGGGGGTTGGCGTACGAAGCACGCAATGCATTGTGTATTGAAAATACTCCCAATACGGAGGTTGGCGTGCGAAGCACGCAATGCATTGTGTATTGAAAATACTCCCAATACGGGGGTTGGCGTGCGATGCACGCAATGCATTGTGTATTGAAAATACCTCTAATACATTTTTATAATATATTTCCTATACATAGGCAGCTATCCAGCGCCTTCGTGAGTAAACCAATTTCCCTAATAGCTGGTCAAAACTTAAAACATAATTAGGCCAGTCGGTAAAGGTCAATTTAGACCAAAAGTATATATACCAGTAATTTGCAATACGGCTGAATTTTTTTTATAAGTACATTAAAGTATGTAGATTAACATAAAAAAAGTTTACCAGTCTATCGATTTCCCAAAGTCGAAAAAAAAAATCATATGTATTTATTTCGTCCGAGCAATGGTTTGTCTGGAAAAAAATTCGATAGTGCAGGTATGTATTTTGCAGCAGGGGAAATCACTAAAAGGGGACATCTTATTCATATATGAAGCGTTGGCTCATTCTAAATTGGCCGAATTTTAATATATCGAATTAAAACTTGACATAGGAGTTAAAATATATATTTTAAACATTTATGCTGAGTCTCAGCTTGTTATCTTGAAAATTACCCGATCTAGAGCCACTTGACTTAATGGGTTTCTCGATTTTAGGAGTACCGGACCCACCAATTCATTTTAAACAGCTCCAGTTTAGAAAATTTTCAAAATATCAACCTGAAAGTTTTTTTACAAATTAAATATATAGATTCAAACAAGATCAAGGAGTATAAACCTTTTTTATTATTTACTTTTCAAAGCACAAGTAACTTAAAAAAGTATAATTTTAGACCTTTTTAGATTTTTCATCAAAACGCTTGAGTTAATCGGCTGCAGATTAGTCAATTTTTTAAATATAGTTTTTAAAATAAGTGTAGCAAAAAACAATTGTGTTTTTAACTTCTGTACCAATTTTTAAATCGATATGTTCAAAAATGTCGAAAATGGAGTCGTTGAATCCAAAAGTGTTATAGTTAAAACGAGATAGGTAAAACA